>JAKUCD010000045.1:0-78010 GCA_030563525.1 Nadsonia commutata
TTATGGCATCTGCTTAACACGCAGAACGTCCCCAGTTCGATCCTGGGTCGAATCATCTTTTTGCTATTTTTCTAATGTGGATTTCGTTTTTTGATTATATTTTAGCTTGGAAGATTGAGAGGAATTAGTCGAATGTACTTGACCTTTTGAAGTTTGAAATAATGGTCTAGTTTGAGCTCTTTTTAAAGACCAATGAATGCAAATTTTAATGAAAGGATTACTCTGCATGTATGTTTTATTTGACAAAGTTTCTAATCAACTCAAATATTACGTTTTAAAAACGAATTGAATTTTTAGATGGGAACTTTCATTTTAGATGTGGCTCAAGACAAAAGATTATTTAGATAGAATAATTATTTTTACTTGTTCAACATAGTTTCAATTAGTTGCCGCTTTCAATAAATGGTTTTTCTAAAGGCAAGTATAACGCATTAGAGTACCTAGTATATTGATTTATGAAAGAAAAAATACTTAAATACGGGAAATTGATTAATCTATAGCAGATCTTTCTCGAAATATTCAAAGTTATATCGGAAATTACATAACTTTATCAGTTTTTTTTCATCGAGCCTAGTTTTATCACAATGGCATGGCGGAGGATTTTATTCTAAACATTTTTATCATCACGTATATTAAGAAGTATAAGAAAATATGGCTCTGTAATCTTATATAGATAAAAGGAAGCTGGATTACTTTTGTTTGAATAGTAAGAAAAGACAGTCAATGAAGATTTAAACGATGAATTTTTGTTGGTTTCAGGTTTCAGGTTTCAGATTTCATAAAAATCTATTGCGAGAAATTAAATATCCTTAAATTAACCCAGATTTTATACTCCAGAAAATGTAAAATTTACGCTTTTCTTTTGTTTAAACGCAGACCCTATTTGCAGAAATTATTTCCCTCAGTCAATGCATCTGACCGCTATAGCCTTTTTCATAAATAATTATTATTGTCAAGTTAAGATTATATAATTGATCATAAACCAGAAGAAAATATCTGAAACTGTAAATTAAGGAAGAGAAGGATCAAACCTAAAGCGCTGGTGGCCTCGGGTTCCCGGTATAAAACTGACGAAAAAACCCAGCCGGAAATAATGAGTTTTATTACGGATGGGGATACAAAAAATTACCACGAGATGCCCAATAAAAAGGTGAAGTGGTAATGGGGATATATCGGTTGGACAATGTATACACGCTGCAGTAAGCGTATTTATCTTGAAATAATGATAAACATTTAAAAAATATGCCGTCACCCAGAATCGAACTGAGGTTTCATCGGCCACAACGATGTGTACTAACCACTATACGATAACGGCAGAATATATATGGTAGAAATTTAAGCCATAATTAATGTAACAGGCACAACATTTTGTTACCCTGCTTTCGTAATGCAAATAATCAAATAGATGCAACATTTTTAATCTATTTATAAGGTAGTTATATTTTCAAGATGTGTTAATGAATTGTTTGACCCTTTCTTTACTCCATTAAAAATTGAAAGAACATTATTTTTTCATACATTTTGTATTTAATTAGATATTGTTTTTCCATTTTAGTATATGGCAATTAAATATTTAACTTAGTTAAAAACGTTTGCAATTTATGGAAAAATACAAATAGTAAAGGTCAACCTAACTTAGTTGCTACGGATAATAAATAATCACGATATTTTTATATTTTGTACATAGCAAGAGCTCCAGGGTGCAATTAAGAGAAATGTGAAAAAACTATGCCGTATACATAACAATTGAATAATTGATCAGCAACACGGGATTATATTCAATCTGAAGCTGGAGTTAAATGTAAGAAAAATTAATGAAACTAAATTATGAAAATACAAAACTTATACAAAAGTGGAAATTATGATTCGTAATTTTATGAAGAAAAGCTAAAGGAATCTAAATTGAGAATGAGTTACACACGGCGTATATGACTAAAATGTTAGTTTATAACCAGATTTCTTTGTATATAAACCCTCGATCTTCTCCTCTCTTTATATCAAAAAGATTAATCGTCAATAATTATATTTTTCTGTCTAATGCTTTTTGATACAAAGCTCTACAATCCGTTTAATTATTAATTTTCTTTTCGTAACTTGCAATTTCACAACATTTTTATTATTAACTATAAATTCTCTATCTCATTCTCAACGAATTCATTATTATAAAAGCTGCATTACTCAAGAAATCTCGCAAACGGGATGCTCCTCAAAGGTCGGACTTGACATATATTAAGCCTCATTAAGAACGATATTGCTTCAAGGAAATCTATGCTGAGGCGGTAGCTTTGATAGCGGAGGTGAGAAAAGTTGTGAGAGAAGCGCTAGGACCGGAAACACATACTTTAGCGACATAGAAACAGTAGTGTTTACCGAAAACAAGTGAGTATATAGTATCCAGCCCTTCGGATATATGGATAGTGGAACTAAATTTGGTGGGTTGGACACAGATGTGACTACCGACACTAGAAATAACGGCAGTTGTGAAAGTGTAGTTGAAATCCAACCATTGAGCAAGATGCAACCCGTAAGGATCCTCAGGGATAGTAATATTGAAAAGAACGACATCTTCAGACTTAACAATTTCAATTAGAACGATTTCGGACGTATCTATTTTAGAACCAATTGTGTAGCGGTAGTTAATCTCGTAAGTATCACCAGCATTTTGAATGGCATAGTTAGCGTTGATTGTACTAAACGTGGAATTAGAGTTATCACCAGCCCCGGGGATCATTTGATTGTGACAGATTTCACCATTAACTAATGTAGTTTGGGCACTAGCGACAGATCCTAAGGATGACAAAGCTAAACAATAGCTGGCTAACTTATTGAATTCAACCATTTTATATTTTGTTTATTATTTACAAGAATGAAGACCTTGAGATATGGATGAGAGCAAGATCAGATCCATACGAATTTAAATATATTTATATATATATCTGGAAATTCTTCTCCATCGAAGAAGCTATCTTCAGGATGCGCACCTATAAATTGATCCCCACATGTACATGATCATTCCACCTTCACTCTGGCTACAGGAGGTCACGTGGATCATGCATGCGCTTTAGAAATCTCCTTACTGTTGCAGGAGGTGTTTCAGAGTCCCCCTATTAATCGCCGTTCGTCAGGCACAGGAAAGGGCCCTTCGGTACATTAATCATACCTAAAGGCCCCACATTCAGTGAATAATCGCGATTTCTGCTTTAGATTATATTCTTAAAAATGAAGGTCACCATTCATCTAGGGTAGTCTTTGACACGGGAAGATATCGGGATTCCGGTCCTTTTAAACGCTCTCCACCTGCTACAAATCTTGGTTCTCGTACTCACCAAAAGGAATCTTTTATAATCTTTACGACACATAAGGAATACATCTGCTTCAAAATGGAGTGACAGCACCGTAGTTCCTTTAGTTATGAAATTAGTTATGTGAAAAATTCCAAGAGTTTGGTTGGTTGGTATCCGTCAAGCGGCTTGTAAATAATAATTTTTTGTTCTGGGTCCCCAAGTACAAGTGGGCCCTCTTTTAGTTTTAGGAGAGATACATTATTGGTGACATAATATAGGGTACTACCGTACTGTTTATAAGCGCTTAATGAGAAATATGCCTCTCTTTCCTTGTTATGTTCAGATGTACAGAGGTTTGTTGTTATAGTATCACAGTGCCATGCAGTACCTAAAAATGCCATGAAGTGCCATGCGGTACCATGCAGTGCCTTACAATAAGTCACATTATCTTAAAGAAGCTTGCAGTACCTTACAGACATTCATCACGGGATGTCAAAATACCGGCCTGGCTTTTTTGAATCTTCTCAATTACGGCTTCAAGAGGGAGCAATATACGTACGATAGGGAGTATAAATTGATATTCGAGAAATATACTGGGTTTATTGAGGTAAAATAATGTTAACCAAGTTTCAAAAATGGTTTAGAATCTTGGAAAATTCGCTAGAATTTAGCCCTAATAAGTTGAATAAAAACCAGCTATTTTATTACTGGTTGGCCATTTTATCTTTGTAACCCCTAGTTTTATGCTTTCAACTGAAAATTCAATTTAATGAGCTAGTGAAGATTTCTCATTTCAAGAGGGCTCACTGAGTTTATATTTGACTGGACTTCTCCTCATTTGTGGAACATTTCAATGTAGAGAACCTATTATTCGAGTAAAGAGGTGAAATGATTAGGGCAATAATTTTGAATAAACGTTGAAGTATAATCACAATATTTTGAACTGAGATTAACTGTAATTATATGCCTAAATAATGCAAGTTGTATTCCCATCGCCCGGTGATCTGAGATTGCATTCGGATTATTAAAGCGTCGCATATTCACGCGATACTTATATGTTGGACCCTTCTCAACCATAACCTGGAATATACAAAATCAAGCGCTTTTGAGAGAAAATATTTTCTTCTAGAGCGAGAAAAAGTTAAGTAAATTTAGTATAAAGAAAATAATCGAGAATTAACATTTTACTCTGATACATTACGACAATTGTTTCAAGCCAATAGTGAGACCACTTAAATACCAAAAAACAACAAAAAATGAGAGAGTTAAATTTCCAACAAGATGATAGAAATTATTCAGAATAACAGAATTTCAAATGAGTTGAATTCCAAGCCCAAAAATGAGATCAGGTTTAATCTATGTTCCTCACTCAGGCGCTAGCCGACGAGCTCAATTCACGATCTTACCATAATGAATTCCTATTCAGTCAACTCAGTACAACTGATAAGCTGAATAGAGAAATATGCCAAAAAACCACTGATACAGACTAGGAAGGAATAGAACAACAAGTAGGAAAAATAGACTATACTGAAACATGATACCCAAGTTACTTTGTCACAATGTAATGATAGTTTACAAGTGATGTATGTGAATTACCAAGACCAATCTATGCGCCCATCCTCTCTCCGCTTTGAAATTTTTGATTTAATAGACGGCAAATGGAAGAATAGATATCAATAGGTAACCAAGGATAATAGTTGACCGCTTAATGTGCGGTTTCGAATACAAAGTCGGATCTGAAGAGCAAACAGGGCCCTCGCTCACACCTTCCCAATCGAGCACTAATCTGATATTGGGAACGCCGCATCTGCATTTAATTTAATACCGATTGAGCGGGGGCGGATCAAAAATATATTTAAGACCCCGAATTTCCCGGTTAAAAAAGGAATTTCTCAAGGACAAAATGGTTTATCAGGAAGATTTTCTGGTTGAAAGATGGATGGATGCTTATGAGACTCAGGTTTCATGCAATATCGCTGAAACATGCTGCTACAGTATGAGTCTCGAAGAGATTGCCAAGCTGTCATCAACCGAGATTCCTTTATCGCAAGTCTCCAAGCTGAGGTTGTCATATGGCGCTATCCCCGGTTCCAACGAATTGAGAACAGCTATCGCTAACATTTACAACGAAACTACTTCTCAACCATTGTTGAATAAGGAAACCGAGATCTCTAAAGACAATATTATTATTACTAATGGTGCTACCGGTGCCAATTTTTTGGTTTTTTACGCTTTAGTTGGTAAGGACGATGAGGTAGTAGTGATAAATCCTGCTTATCAATCGTTACAAAGTGTACCCAAGATGTTCGGTGCTAATGTTAACCTTTTGACCTTGAAGGAGTCAAATAACTTTTTACCTGATTTAGCCGAATTAGCTCAACTAGTTGAGACTAAAAAACCCAAGGTAATTTTATTGAATTCACCCCATAATCCCTACGGTTCAATTATTACTACCAAATACATGAAGAAAATTGTTGATATTGCCAGAACCGTTGATGCTTATGTTATTTGCGATGAAGTTTATCGACCCTTGTATCACAATATTGATGAAAACCAGGAAATTCCCGATTCTATTGTATCTCTTTACAAAAAAGGTATCTCCACCGGAAGTACTTCCAAGTCTTACTCTTTAGCCGGTCTTCGTATTGGTTGGATTACTTCAAGGGACGCTAACGTCTTGGAGGAATGTATGAAGAGACGAGACTACAATACTATCAGTGTTTCCATGATCGATGATCATTTCGCAACTTACGCCTTATCTCAATACAAGCATATTTTGAAATACAATTTAGAGCTTTGCCGTAAAAATCTTGCAATTTTGAGTGATTTTGTTGCAAGTTCTAATGGTGCCATCTCTTACTTTGTCCCTGAAGGTGGCTCGGTAACAATGTTGAAGATCAACGGATGTGATAATACTGAAGTGTTTTGTGCTGATTTTATCGAAAAGTACAGCTGTTTAATCGTTCCTGGTGAATGTTTCAATACCCCTGGCAAAGTTAGAATTGGGTTTGCCAACGATACTGATGACCTTATTGAGGGTCTTGCTAGATTAAAGAAGTACATGATTTCGATTGGCCTTTGGAAGTAATTATACAAGAACAATAACTTATGGATCTATACCAGTAATCTTGATGTAAAATAAATAAATAAATAGCATATTTCGTGTATAATGTATATATATACTGAAATTTAAAGACAAGCTATCTTGGGGCGCGAGATCTATTGGTGAATTCCCTTCGTCGACCACTAAACCGACTGGTGCCTAAATGATCGTCATCATCAAGATGGTCAAGACTACCTTCAATAATACCATTACCTTCAGTATTTCTCCGTAAAATACCACCATGAGCAGACATGGATGACCATCTAGCAGATCGTGCTGGTCGAACATTTGTCTCCACCAAGCCTCGATTGAACCCCATCGCAGTAAAATTTTCAAGGCCAGTCAGGGAACTTTCACCAAACACCTCAGACTCATTCATATTTCCATTCAAACCATCTGTATCTTCATACGAACCTTCTGCTCTTTCGTCATAACCGGTATTATCCATTGGATGATCCCAAGCTGGTATCATTACACCGGGTACAATAGTATTATCACCGAAATCTGGTCCGTTTTCAAGCAGCTCTTTCAACGCCAGATCTTTCCATTGACTATGCTTAGCTTGCTTAGCCCGAATTATGCCAAACGGCGCGTGAGGATCGGGTATCACATCATCATCTTCATCCATATTCAACGGCATATGTTCCGCCTTAATTTGAATATCGTCAAACACCAATGGATCCTTGATCCATTGCTCAAAGTAAAGCACCGACCTAGGAGTTGTCAGATGAATATGTGATCTTTCTGAATCTCTCATCGCTCTTTATCTTCTGTGGTGGCGCTCGAAAGTTATATTTATGTTTAAGACTTCATTCCTTTCTCTCATCGGCCGTACTGATTAAAACATCGAAATCGGCCATGCCGAGATTAGTGCATGACTCCCGGGTAAGCTAAATACACACTTATCGATAAGCCAGCAACAATTAAGCATTCCGTTCCGTGAAGAACCCCGTACTACAGATATATAGCTTCTTATCAGGTTAACTCAAACCGCGATGTCGAAACAAATTGTACGCTCGATCAAAAACGTGGCCAATGGCTACACTTCGACTCAAGTCAAAGTTAGAAATGGTTTGTATACATTGTAATGCTTGATCCTATATTCAAATAGTCTACTAACTATTTATCTTTTCTTCCATTATTGGTATCGCTTTAATCGGCCACGGTTATGGGTATTAATATGAATTTTTACTGTTGAATAGCTACGAGCAATGATATCTACGGGCCCACCACTTTTGAGATGGAGGATATCTCCCGTTTAACTTACCAAAAGTATGCCTCTTCCCCCTTAATTATTTGAGAATAAATATCATATTCTATTCTGGCAGGGAAAGTTTCAAGCTAACATTAGGTCTCTTCTTTTACTATTTAGTTATGAATTATTTGAAATTATGGACATGATCGGCAAACGTCTTAATGATAAGGGTAAAAATTGGCGCCATGTGATGAAATCCTTGGTTTTACTCGACTATCTTTTACACTGTGCATCGGAAAGTGTGGTTTTATGGTGTAAAGATAATATATACATCATTAAAACATTAAGGGAGTTTCATTATGTGGATGAAACGGGTAGTGATCATGGCAAGAATATTCGGACAAAAGCGAAAGAGCTTACTTCGTTACTATTAGATGACGATCGACTCAGAGCAGAAAGATCCGATAAGAAGAAATGGAAGAAGAATCAAAGACGTAATTCTATGGATGTTGTAAATGATTTGTACGGCTCTGAAGGACGTGCACTCAACTCAACTCAAAATCAAAATCAAAACCGAAGAGATAGAAATCGCCGTAGTTCGCGTACTTCTCCAGGTCAGGATGAAACTGATGAGGAATTATTGTTGGCAATTGAGGAGAGTAAGCGTACGGCTGAGCAAGAAAAATACCGAAGAGCCGGCGATGAAGGTGATGATGAGGACATCAGAAAGGCCATTATGTTAAGCCGAGAAGAAGAACAACAACATGAAATGAATGACCAAGCATTTGATGCTTTCACTGATGCCCCACAATCACAATTATTAAACCCTTCTAATAATCCCTTTGATTATGCTCAACAACAGCCGCAAAACCAATTGTTTATCGGACAACCAGTTTATCAACAAGTTGATATGTACGGGAATCCATTTAATCCATCTCAACAACCAACTCCATTTCCCCCTGGCGTATTACAGGGAAATCCAGTTATGAATAACAATCTGCAGTATACTGGGCTTCAAAATCAACAAGCACAAAGTATCGGATTGTATGATCTTCAAACAGGTCAACAAGGGGTACAGTCTAACAACTTCCCCTTACAATCTGCAACACAAGTATCGACACCTGCACTTACGCCTCTTCAACCGTTGAAGACGGGATCTAACAATCCTTTTGCTCAAAGTGGTTTTGATACTCAATCAAACACTCAGACGCAACAAGCTAATTGTCAACCCACTCTGGCTCAGTTACAACAAACTCATCAAAATTACTCTCCAGTACCTTCGTCTCAAACTAATGGTGATCAATTCACACAGACTTCACTCGCTCAACCAATTGTGCCCCGAAAGACAGGAAGCAAGTATGATGAGTTGAATGAATTATTAACGTCTGGTGACGGGATTGATACCTATGGTAATGCCGGGGAACTCAGACTCCCCGCTCAACATACTAGAACTGGTTTCCTCAATAATGCTTTGCAACCTCAACAAACCGCAAGTGGATCTAAGAACCCGTTCATTGGACAACAATATACTGGTGTCCCCACTGCTAATAATATACAACCCTCACATACCGGGTACGGGTTTGGTAATGGAATCCCGGGACAATCGCAGCAAACCCAACAGTTACAATATGGACAACAACAATTATACGGACAACCACAACAGTATAATCAATATCAACAGGGTGCTCAACAACAACCAACATCATTAATTGATATTTAAATACGATACGTAATATGTGACCGTTTTTATATTGAGTAAAAATAATAATAATACATCTATTGATTTTAAATATTTCACGCCAACAAAAAAAGAAAATGAAATAATATACCACGAGGATTAAATAAATAAATAAAAACTAACTTGAACTAATTTACATAGAGGAATAATAAACTAAACATATACATGAGATACAATTCATCATTCAACTGAGGGCCTTGCCCTATAAATTACACTCCCTTCGTATTCGGACGAGTTTAGCGATCTTGTATCATGAAGGGTAGTATAATTGTTGTTTGAAAATACACTATCACCGCTAGTATTGTCGTATGGGTTCAAATCATAACGACGAGTGTGAAGAGGAGTACTTTCAGGATTAATGTGATATCTGATAACACTGGATGCCGGCGACAGATCATTATTACTGTCATCAGTGTTATGACCATCATTAGCCAAATCGGACGCGCCGTTGTAATTAGTTTCTCTAGAGAAAGATCGATTTTTAAAGTGGGCCTTGGTAGACGAAACTGATGATAACCATGTTTTCGTCCTTTCAAGAAGGTTAGAATTGGTCAAGCTCAATGGGTTATGATTTCGATGATGATTTGATGATTGTTTTCGCCCAGTCTCTGAGTGCGTGTTTCTTGAATCACGTCTCGGACGGTAGGGATTATTCTCCAGGGTACTAGTTGCGGAATTCGTTGGAAGAATATTATTAGCTGCTGTCCCCACTTCACTGATGGGATATCTATGGTTTAAAATATTAGTACTCATCTCATTCTGACTATTAATAACCTCTTTTTTGTTATTAAGTTCCGGTAAATCTGCTGCCATCAATAATTTAAGAAACATCTTCATGAATAGGTTAAACTGATCTTCCAAGATGGGTTTACCCGAGAATCGGAGTTCTTCATAGTATTCAGCAAAAGAGGCAGTGAAGTTACCACTACTCAATAATGAACTAAATATCTGTGAATTGGAATCACTTAGGCTTTGATTGTTAATGGCATCATTAATACTCGCAAGACTCCAAACGTTAGGTGAGCCATTATTACGAGACTCATATTCTTTATCGCTCTCATAGCCATCCGATATATTATCTTCCAAGTTCTCGAATACGCCATAAGAATCTAATAAAACTAAATATTCTCGTAAAGACAACCCCGGTGTTCTTTGAAATGATTTATTGATATTTGATGCCCGTGCTTCAATAATTTTCCCCGCGGTAGCAACAATTTCTTCGTAAAGCAACCCCGAAGACATATAGTTAGTATTATGAGGTGATGCTAGCCCCGGATGAGAAATGGACTCCGGCATTGGCTTGGCAACTCGTACTATAGATGCACATCGATCCAGTTCTGACACAATCAATCTTGAAATTTCACGGGGCAAATCATCGGTACGCGGTAAGTATCGTTTAGGGATATCAGCCAAGAATCTTCGAGATCTTACAATTCTAATACCATAAAGGAGAAATGAAAATATACCGGCGATAACCCAGGCTGCTACAATAATGAACACATTCCACACTTGATTGGTCTGCCGCGATTGGATGATAGTGTCGATCGGCGTGACAATAGCGAACCCGATGAACACGAATATGAAGGCAATGAGCGATATTCGGTAAAGAATATCTTTCTTGTTATCCTTCAAACGTCGAAGCTGGTTCATATCGATTCATTTGGCGTTAACTAATGTTAAGGGGTGATGCTAGATCTCGTACCGCCAACACTGCCAATATGAGGCATTGGGATGAACGGAATGTGTACAACAATACAATAACGGCATTTATTATTATATTTCTACATTAACAATATATAAACAATCTTTTCCAAGATTCGCGTTCAATGTCTGATCCGTATCTGTCTCTTGATGAATTCATCTCGCCATCAAAAGTCTTCAGTAGACCAGCCACGTATTCCCGCCCAGAAATCTCGGCAGTAGCACCGAGCGGGGTCTGCCGAGTGCTTGCTAAGACCCACTAAATCAAACCATCCAGAGGAAATAATGTAGTCAATTATGAATCCACAACTGCTCTAGGAGAATACCAAAAGTAGAATACCAATGGCATCACAGCATTCTCCATATATGGCGTTCACGATCTTGTTGGTATTGTCAGGTGGGAGAGAGTGTCGCGCCGCAGAATGGTATGAAAAAGTTAATGCTTGATTAGGCGGATTTTTCAATTTTTTATTTTATTTTCTACTCACTACCTTTGAGAGAGCAGTTTTTATATGAGTATATATTCTTTTTCCCTTTTGGATGTTTTACATTTTTGTACTTAGCCTTCTATATATCAAAGTGGCCTTGCAAACAAGACCGTTCATTTTCTTTCTTAATCATCCTGATCCTTTCTGTGAATTGCCTTCAATTCAAATGGATGAGCGTAGTCATTAACTTCAGGTAAACGATCATAATAGCCATCACGGGCGAACTTCTTACGTTTTCTAGGAATCTTGGGAATTTTCCACGATCTACGACCGCGACCTAAGAAAATAACAAAGCCATATGCCATGACGAAAATAAACAGTAAACTAGGAACAGCTAACACAGTATAGAGAAATTCATCATCAGCACCTTCCTCTTCAAGACCCAATTTCTGCTTCTCCTTCTGGGGATTCTTCATCACTACCGGAGCGGCACGAAGTGTAATCATTGTACCATTGAGAAGATTAACATCTTCGTCAGCTAAGGAAGTGTACTGTAAACTTAAAACAACATCCCTTGTATGTTGATCCTGTAACCACTCTTCTTCGACTTCAAGGGCATATAAACCGTAAAGATTTTCCATCCATGGTGACTTGTAAAAAGCTTGCTCAATATCTCTCTTGCCGAACTTTTGCTTCTTATTAACATAAGTAAGAAGTACACGAATCTTATCACCATCGGGGAAAAACTTGGAATACCAAGAAACCCAGTGAGGTATACCAAACTGAGCAGATTGCTTATCATGTGGGGTACAGAAGGGAGCACTAATTTTATCATCAGCCTTTCTCTTGAAATACTTATCAGGAGTACATCTCATAATAGGGTTGAAAACTTGGTATGTAAGATCTTCATCTTCCCACTCAATCTGCTGAAATATTTCATCACCTTCTGCGGTTTCATGACCAGCTTCAGTAAGATTATAATAGGAGGTATAAGGAGTTTTGAAGTAAGTACCATAGTCAGGACTAGCATTTTGTGTGATACCATCCTTAAGCTTTGGAGTAATCGTCTTGGGAATACCATTTTTCTGTATACTGATCCACGGTAAGGGAGTATCAGCGGAAGTTGGCTTAGCCCTGAAGGTAATACCGCCAATTACAGTCGGGGTAATAATTTCAGTAGTATGACTGAGAGTACGCATCCATCTAGTGGGAGTTGCCGATGAAATTGAGCTCGTCCTCAGGTCAATAAATTTATTTCTACGCTTTTCAAGGTCTTCTTGACCAGGCGCAGGGGTCGGGACAGCAGTTTGACGACCGACATTAGCTTCAACGGGGGTAACAACACCAACATCCGAAGGGATAGTCAAACTATGTACCAATGTCACAAAGAAAGCCAATAGGCCAACGAAACTGATTAAATACGATCGATGATTAAGCATAACTAGGGATCAACCAGCATAAAAAAATCTAACGTGTTAGGAAAGAATGAAAAAACAGACAACGACAAAGTGAAAATGAACACCGAAAAGGCCACAATACAAATCTACACTTTACCCGACCCGATTCGTCTTCCAAAACAAAAGTATAGCGATTCAAATACTTACTTTGATAAAGCTCGATAACGCTGATAGGGTTATGTAAAAGGTAGTAAATAAAATCCGTGATGATTCCTCAATGTGCATGCAGGCCCGGGTAAATCGCTAGTTATCAAGAAAACAGTTTAACTATATATACAATTTATAAGCTATATGTAAGTTTCTATAGATTAGTTTAGCAAAACAGATGTAACTAATATTGAATCGTATTACCGTATTATTTCCAAACGTAACCAGTGAGTGTGTTCACTAAAGTTACCGCATCCTGGGGATCCACGACGCCCACATTAACATCAACTTTATTAACTCGCTCAATAAAGTTATCGAAAACTTCAACCAAGGGCGAAAATTCGTTACTGATCAATGGCCTCAGGAAGCTATTGGGCAAATTTTCATTAAGCTGTGTCTGCAAGTGAGCAGCTAAAATGATGTCTGCCGTTGTGATCATGTTACCGAACAAGAAATCACAGGTTTCGCGACTAGAAGATTCCTTACTGATATCAAGTACTGTTTTATAAAGACCATGGGCAACATTCATAAGTTTTAATGCTGCACGGGAACTTTTGCTTCCGAATTTTTCGGCCATTTTCACCTTCTCAGCTCGTTGATGAGTCTGACTGAGAACGGGACCCTTAGACTCTAAACTATCATCTAGCAATTCATCCAAGTCGCCAAGACCATGATCCGAACAGTGCTTCTTGGCAATTTCTCTCAATCTACCTGGGGCGTTATACTGCATAGGAAATGGTAACAACTTAGCGAATAAGGGTCTCATCGTACCCTCGTAATTATCTTTGTCTAGAAACAGCAAATATTGAGAACACACCAGACCATATTGTGATATATATGAAGATAAAGCGGTGCACCGAGCATTTGTAACTTTCGGCAGTTTAGAGTCGAGATCGTAGCCGGAACTTTTCATGAACTTTAAAACAGAGTACAATCCACCATATGTAACATTATCAGCTCTTAAGGCAGGTAATTGACCTAACAAAAACACACACACGAACCAGTTAATACCGCCAACTCGAAGAAATAATAATGAAAAAAAAAACAGAAAGTATTAATTGTTAAAAAGCTACACTTGATACTCACCATTTTCGGCTATTGATGTATTGGAACTCTGAATCACCGAGAAGTTATTAGGGCCAACAGTAAGTAACAAGTACCAAATAGCAATTTGACATTCAGGGGAAAAGGTCAGCCGAGATCCCAGTGGGCCGTAAACATGAAGCTCCAACATTATAATCAATTTCTATATTCCAACCCTTCTTTCTGAAATGATCGGTTGATTCTGGGTGTTCTATACTCGTTTTCAACGCTCTCAAGGTGAATAAATATTACCCGGAAGTCAAACTATTATCATTTTATATGCCTTTCAAACTTACACTGCTATGGCTGATAACGACAATAGAATAAAATAAAATAGTCAAATGTCTGAACGGATAGAAGAAGACAACGAGGTTGTATCGTATGGCATGATACCTTCGGTTGATGTCAGCATATCTAACGGATCTGATAATGGTGGCGACAATGAACCTGAATACGATCCTACAGCTCCGCCGGCTTATGATCCACAATCCGATAACGAGAGTGAAAAAGGTGCTTCTTACGACCCCGAAAATAATTCGAATAATACTGTACTAATAGGACCGAGAAATCCTCTCGAGAAAAGTGCTGAAAAGCTAACAAATACCTTAACTCATAATCTCAACCCACCTCAAACTCTATCCGAAAGTACATCAACTAGTAAGCGTAAAAGATTTCCTGATGATATAATTGAATCGCTCAAGGAAAGGATTGAAAGAGACGCTACCAACGTCAATGCTTGGCTAGAATTACTTGAAGAAATTAGAAAAAAAGATAAACTTGATGATGTACGAGACGCGTACGAAAATGCTATCAAAGTTTACCCCAACAGTGCTAAAATTTGGATTGATTATATTGATGTTGAACTTTTGCATAGCGAGTTTGTTAAAGTTGAAAAACTTTTCTCAAGATGCTTGGAAAAGGTTTTGAACGTTCAGTTATGGACAAATTACTTGGGGTACGTCAGAAGAGTTAATAACATATCAACGGACGGTGAAAGTGCTCGGGATGTAATTACACAAGCATTCGAATTCGTTTTGGCTAAAATTGGTGCCGACAGAGATAGTGGTCAGATATGGAATGATTACATAGAGTTTATCAAAGGTAAACCCACAACCTCGACATGGGAAGAACAACAGAAAATGGATTTAACAAGAAAGTCATACAGAAAAGCAATTGATATCCCCTTAAGTAATCTTAATATTCTATGGTCTGCTTATAATAATTTTGAAAACTCTCTCAATAAGGCTACGGCCCGGAAATTCATTGGTGAAAAATCACCATCTTACATGACGGCAAGATCCTGTTACAAGGAACTTGAAAATATTACTTCTGATATTTATATCAGTGCCTTACCTAAAAAAAGACAATTTACGTTTTCCGAAAAAAGTCAGCTTGGAATGTGGCGTAAGTGGATTGAGTGGGAAAAGACCAACCTCTTAGGCCATGATAATAAAGCTGATCTCCAGAACCGTATAATTTATGTTTTTAAACAGGCTATTATGCAATTGAGATACTTTGTTGAAATTTATTTTGAAGCTGCTAGTTATTGTTTACAGATTGGAAATAGTAAAGAAGCATTTGAATTTTTATCGACAGGCCTGGAAGCAAACAAAACAAGTTTTATTCTTTCTTACAAAATTGCTGAAATTCATGAAAAAGAAGGTCAAAATAAAGAAGTCAAAGCTGTTTACGAAAAATTAATCCAATCGTTGAAAGACAAGAGACAGGTACTTGAAATCAATGCCAATCGACATGAAAATGAGTTGAATGAAAATGCCAAAGATATAACCGTCGCTTATATTACCTTCATGAAAACATTGAGACGTATGGAAGGCATAAAGGAAGCCCGTAAGATTTTCAGTGAAGGTAGAAAACTTGACTACTCCACTCATCAAATATACGTATCTTCAGCTTATTTGGAATATCATAATAATAAGGACGCTGGAATTGCCAGTAAGATTTTTGAAATTGGATTAAAGAAATTTCTTCTTGAATTCCAATATGTGATTAAATACTTTGATTTTTTGATCTTGGTGAATGATGATGTCAATGCTCGGGCGCTTTTCGAGAAATCAGTTAGCAAAATGGATTCAGAACAAGCGAAGCCTCTTTATAAGCATTTTATTAAATACGAATCAGATTATGGTGAGCTTTCAGCCTTGTTAAAATTGGAAGATCGATTCTATCAACTTTACCCTGAGGAATCTATAGTCGATAATTTTGCTGACAGATTTGATGTCTGCGGTTTGAATGCCATTAGAGAGACAGATTTAGGCGACCGTTTCGAACAGCTGATTGAAAAATCCAACCCTTCTACGTTAGATGATGACTTGTATGGTGATAACTTTGACGATAATACTGGAAACACCAAGAAATCTCGCGAAGGAGCTTCGCCGTATGATCAACCCGAAAAAATAATCGCCCCTATTAATATCCCTCCCGGCATTTTGAATCTTTTATCGATTCTCCCGTCTTCTGCATCTTATGGTCGTAAGTACTAACCTTTTATATTAATGCCCATTTTTGAAGAGTATTTACTAACAACGCTCAATTATCCAGCACCTACATTTAATCCCTCAAAGCTAATTAGACTATTGAAAGAAACTCAAATTCCGGAGCCTTCCTCATAATTAAGAGAGGGTGAGTCTTGTTCTAAAGCTTCTATTTCTGTGCTTACGTCAAATATTGTGGTAAGAATCAAATAACTGAAAATTGAAAATAAACTAATCGAAGACGCGCTTTTATATTATGGTATTATCTAAAATTTTTACAATAGTACATCAACCTGCCAAAATACCAAGGCGGATAAATGTAAATATAAATATTCAACATACATATATGTAGACTATTCCGTATATAAAGAACTTTCAGGATACCTTAAAACATAACAACATTTGTAATCGATCACCGGATCTAGTTTGGCATTATTTTTTACTACCCAATCTTTTACTTGTGGTTTGGATAGCCGATACCTCTTCCCTTTTTTTGTCTCAATTTTTTCTAGAGCCTCCATTTGCTCTAATGCTAATACAACATCATCTTGCCGTATAAAGGTCGCAGCAGTAACATCGTCAATAGTAATTTTTTTAACTTTATTCTCTTTCAATATAAACCTTGCTACCGTAGAGCACCAGAATGAGTAATAACCGACCTTTCCAAACTTGGATAATGGTTTCTCAGGCGAACCTACTTTATTTTCAGATCTAGAAATAAAATAAGAGTATTCCATCAATAGTCTTCCCAAACCTTTACGCTGAAACGGCGGAAATACTAAGATACATGCTAGATTATTATCATCCCATGAAAGCTTTTCCTTTGAAAAGAAACCCATTGGGTGCCAGCAGTTAGCCCACCGTTTGGATTCTTCATATACTACGAAAAACTCAAATCCCTCAGTCGAAAAATTCACGGACTTACTATCTAAGAATAGTTTAGCGAATAAGCTTAACGTCTGACAATATAACTAGATAAGAAAAAAATGCAGTGGTTAATGATGATTCAAAGGGCTTTAGTGACTTCTCAAAATCATTTTGTAAACATACCTTCTGCATCATGCCATCCATGCGATAAATCCTAAGGTTATGCGTTGAGTAAACTAACCAACCCGGAGGGTTTCGCGAAAAAGAGCAATTCTTCTAAATAAACCCCATAAATGTTAGTTAATGTAAAAATAAGGAGCCCAACTTGAAATGCTTAATATTTAAGGTTCTTTTCACTTACCTGATGAAGTTTCATGTAACTTGCATGTATTGTGTATTTGAAGCACCATTGACACACATAGAGCTTATCAATGATCACCGACTGCGACTCATTCGATGCCAGAGCATCATTATGACAGCCCGAAACTGGCGAAGTAATACCGTCATTTAGCCTCGATTCATTGGCATCATCCTTGGTTATACCTGATCCCTTCATAGATTCGGGCCCAATTTTATTGGGTGCAGTGTACCCATGAGAACCGTACCATGCATTGAACTCGTATGGACCAAAAACAACTCGATTTACGTTATGAGGGTTGAAATCCTCGGACTCTTCGTCTGAATACCCATAAGAATCTGCCATATTTTACATCAATTATCCGGGCCTCCTCCAAACGGCCTTCAATTGCTTCAGTAAGTGAAATCACTAATCATCATGCCCTACAGATAGGGCAAGGGTATCACTATCTGGTATTTTGTACCCGGAAGTAGATGATTGGGACTTTAGGATCTTTTATGTAAGTAGCCTTATATTTTTTATCATTTTTTTCATTTTTTTGTCACTCAGGTTTGAGAGATTCGTTGTAATCTATCTCTTTTAGTACATATAATATGGCTAAATACAGATCGAGATTTAATGATAAGGCCCGTTCGGGTGCTTTAGCCAGACAAGAGAAACTTCGTCGTGCTAGAAGTAAGCAGTTTAGACGCGCGGAAGAATCTGAAGACCAACCTGCATCAGAAACAACCGATCAAACTACGGTACAGGACATTGATTCAGTGAATGATGAAAGATCAAAGTCAGAGGTTTTACTTCCCCAGACCACTGAAGAAAAAGAGGCTTACAAAAGAAAGTTACAGGAATTAGTTAAGCCCGAAACTGACGATAAGGTATCTAAAAACAAAAGAAAGAGACTTGAAAAGTACGTCGACAAGCAAATGAAGAGAGAAGAAAGACACGTCTTGTTAAAGAAGCTTAGTGAAACCCACTTCGATACTAGTCTACTTAAAAGTTCAAAGACTTTGGGAAGCGGTAAGGATACCAAGAAGGACAAGATCATGGAAGCTTTGGCTTTAGAACAAAGAGGTCTTGGTAATGAGGAGACAAAGGAAATTCTCTATGAAAAGAGAGAAGTAAAGGACTGGAACGAAGATCAATATAACAACTTTTTCAATGGCACCAATGCTGCTGCTGAAGAAATTGAAAATGCCGAAATTGAAAACGAGGAGGAGAATTCTAACAAATCGGTTTTCATAGATTACAGACCTAAAACTCCTATCGGCACCAACGGCTTCGGGTTTGCTGGCTTACAAAGGCTTCCTAAGAAAGAACCCGTTATCAGTAAGAGATCATACAAATGGAAAGCTAAGATGGAAGCTGAAAAGGCTGCTCAAGAAAGTGATTATGATGATGAATCCTCTGAAGAAGATGGCTCTGAGAATGAATCTGAAGAAGACTCTGAAGAGAATTCCGAAGCTGAATCTAGTGAAGAATCTGGTGAAGGTTATGATGAGGATATAGCTGAAGAATGGGGCGGATTCGGCGATGACGAAACTAACAATACAGCCGAAGCCGGTATTGCTGAGACAGGAGATGAAGAAGAAAAGATTGAAGAAGGTAGCGAAGAAGAAGAAGGAATTGAAGAAGAAGACAATGAAGAAGGTAGCGAAGAAGAAGATAGTGCAGAAGAAGAAGAAGAGAGTGACGAAGACGGCACATATTCTTTTGGAGACGAAAAGTCCAAGGGTAAGTCATTCGCCAACTGGGCCGAACAACACCAAAGAGAACAAGATGGTTCTGGAATGATGATTGAGACACCCAAGTTCAAAGGTACCTATGAACCTGTTGAAAGACCCGAAGATGCCGACAAACTTCCCGTTGAATTAATTGTTCCTGATGAGATTAGCACAAGAAAATCGTTTTTTGTTCATGTTGAACGAGATCCTAAAATTCAAGAAGCTCGTTTGAACTTACCTGTTGTAGGTGAAGAACAAAGAATTATGGAAGCTATTAACAACAATGATTGTATTGTCATTTGTGGTGAAACTGGTAGTGGTAAAACCACCCAAGTTCCCCAATTTTTATTTGAAGCCGGTTTCGGTAATAAAGATAGTGATACTCCTGGTATGATTGGTATTACACAACCCCGTCGTGTTGCTGCTGTCAGTATGGCCAACCGTGTTGGCAGTGAATTAGGTAATCATGGTGATAAGGTCGCGCATCAAATTCGTTTCGATAGTAATGTTAAGGAAGGTACCGCCGTCAAGTTTATGACTGATGGTGTACTTTTGCGTGAATTATCTGCTGATTTTACTTTATCCAAGTATTCAGCCGTTATTATTGATGAAGCTCATGAAAGAAATGTTAACACCGATATTCTCATTGGTGTTCTTAGTAGAGTCATGAACTTGAGAAAGGATATTTCTAAGGAAGCTAATAGTAAAATCAAGCCGTTGAAGCTCATTATCATGTCTGCTACTCTTAGAGTTTCCGATTTCACTGAAAATACCTCACTTTTCGATGTCCCTCCTCCTGTATTAAAGGTTGATGCTCGCCAATTCCCGGTTTCCGTCCATTTCAATAGAAGAACTGCATTCAACTATCTTGACGAAGTTTACAGAAAGACGATAAAGATTCATCAGAAATTACCCCCGGGTGGTATTCTTATTTTCCTTACTGGTCAACAAGAAATTACTACTATGGTTAAAAAGTTGAGAAAGGCTTTCCCTGCTAAGAAGGTTAAGAACGCTAAGATTATTGAACAAGAAGTTTCCACTGTTCGTGTAAACGCTAAGGACGCCGCTACAGAAGTCGAAGATATTGAATTTGAAACCGAAACACAAGCCAAGATTAAGGATGAAGATCTTGGAGATGATTATGATGAATCTGAAGATGAAGAAGGTTTCGATGAAACTTTAGAAGAAGACCAAGATGCTAATGCTCCTCTTTACGTTTTACCTCTTTACTCTCTTCTTCCTACCAAGGAACAAATGAAGGTATTTGAAAATCCTCCTGAAGGTGCCCGTGTTTGTATTGTAGCTACTAACGTTGCTGAAACATCATTAACAATCCCTGGTATTCGTTATGTTGTTGACTGTGGCCGTGCTAAGGAACGTATCTACGATGAAGAGACTGGTGTTCAAAGTTTTGCCGTTAATTGGATCAGTAAGGCCAGCGCTAATCAAAGATCAGGTCGTGCCGGTAGAACTGGCCCCGGTCACTGTTACAGAATTTTCTCCTCTGCTGTCTTTGAGACTGATTTTGCTCAATTTAGTAAACCTGAAATTTTATGTATGCCAGTTGAAGGTGTTGTTTTACAGATGAAGAGTATGGGAATTGATAAAATTGTTAATTTCCCCTTCCCTACTCCTCCTGATAGATATACTTTATCCAAGGCTGAAAAGTTGCTACAATATCTTGGGGCCATTAGTCCCGCAAATAATTTGACTGATTTAGGCCGTACAATGAGTTTATTCCCTCTTAGTCCTCGTTTCGCTAAGATGTTGATTATTGCTAATCAACATGGTTGTTTACCTTATATTATTGCGATTGTTGCTGGTCTTACTGTCGGCGACCCGTTCATTAACGAACATGAACTTGGCATCGCTGAGACCACATCATCAATGAACAGTCAAGACGAACAAGCTGAAGAAGATTCATTTGTTGTTGAAACAGCGGAAGAAAAGGAATTCAAGAGAAAGCTTCGTGGCAAATATTACAAGGTTCAAGAAAAGTTTTCTGCCTTGGATAAGAACGCTGATGCTTTGAAACTCTTATGTGCCACTTGTGCTTTCGATTATGACAAGGATACTGAAGGATTCGCTAGAAAGAATTTCCTTCGTTTAAAGACTATGGAAGAAATCCAAAAGCTGAGAAAACAATTAGCTTATATTGTTACTGTTAATACTAAACCTGAAAGTTTAGGTTCTTTATCATTATTACAAGGTAAGTTGAAGCCCCCCACTGCTATCCAAGTTAAGGCTATCAAGCAAATGATTGCCGCTGGTTTCCTTGATCAAATTGCTATTCGTTCAGAATTAGTATCATCTGATATTCCCCAAAGAAAACAAAACCGAGTAATTAATGTGCCTTATAACACTTTATTTCCATCTACTACAAGTGGTAGTGTCAGCGAAACGGATAGAATTATTGATCCCTTTGTTTACATGCATCCTTCATCAGTTCTCGCTACCACTGGTAGTACGCCCCCGGATTACATTGTTTACAATACCATCAATCTTTCCCAATCCGTTAATAGTGAAGGTATTTTTAAGATCAGAATGAAGCCCTTGACTGATATTGGAGCCGCTGCTCTAGGTAACGTCTCCAAGGGTACTACATTACTTACATACTCTAAGCCTCTCGGTCCTCCTTATGGTCCTAAGAACATTACCTTAACTAAGAGAGAATGTTGGGTTGTTCCTAGAATTGGTGCTGCTATCGGTTCAGGTGGTGTCGGTTGGGATCTTCCCCCAGTAAAGGTTATTCAAGAAAAGGAAGGTGTTCATTGGGTTGTAAAATAGGAAAACAAAGGAAACTGTTTCTGGCAATAATAAACTTTGCCAGTTTAAATATATATGCATGTGTATGTATATTGTAAATTTTTGTATTATAATTAAACTGTATTGAAATATAAGTATTGCATTCAAAATATACAGTAATTTGCGAGTAGTAGTGTTTTTATTTCCATCTTTCTCTCGATAAATAAGCTTAAAGGTGAAGGGCAAAGCTAATATATATAAAATTACAATTACATGAATATATGAACCATGTTATCTTCGGCTAGATTTCTTTGATTTCGAAGAATTTATACTAGCGGGTCTGGAGCCCGCAGGTATGAACTGCTTTGGAAGCTCAGGTGCGGGTAAAACACCAGAATAGTTTGATTGTAGCACTGGGATCATAGGAGAAATATTTGAAACACCCAACTCCTTTGGCGTATAATCTTGAGCAATTCTAGTGAATATACCCTGAATCTTAAATGCTAACTTATTCTCTAATTTTGACGGAATGAATTCAGTACCATCATTCTTAGATAATCGATTTGATTGCATTTGTTGAAGTTGCAATAAAAGGTCACTAATTAATTTCAATTCAGTACCTGACTTCGCGGCATCTAATTCATCGTCTTCAATATAATTATACGGCGACCACTCAAATACTTCAGTTATATCGAGCTCATTTTCGAACGTAAGCGGTAAATTTTCAGGTACGACCGTTTCATCAACTGGGACGACTACGCTATTTTGTTCCTGTTCCTGTAAAGTTTCAGGAACCAAATCGGAAACGTTCTCAGAAGACACCGGTTTAATGGCGACTTCCAACTTTGATTCAGGTTTATCATCTAAGGATATAGAGGAGTCTATATCCATTTTACCTTCATCATCAGCCTTATTATTAGCTTCATTTTCATTGATATTAACTTGAGAGTCAGAGACTTCCTTGTTGCCTTCTTTCACCGATGAAGTTCCATTTTTGATGTCATCCACATTTTCTGCCTTCTTGTTATTATTGTTATTATTATTACCGTTAATTTCTTCATTCTCATTTTCATTTTCATTTTCAATGTCATTTTTCTTGTCATCACCTTCATTTTCATCATCTTCATCTTCATCTTCATCATCCTCAATTTCGGCATCAATCTGATCGGATAAACTTTGTTTCAATGAATCATTAATCTGATTTTCAGCTTTCAAAAAAGTTTGACCAACTTTTTCAAACCATATACTTCCAATATCAGCCGTGTTAACCATAGCACGACTATTATCATTTGTGGGTGCAAAACTATTATAAGGATCCGATTTCAAGAATTGACCTGATGGTAAAATGGTATTATTAGGATGAATAAATGTGGTCATAATTTCAGTCGGGGGCAGAGCCGGATGAGGAATACGAGAAACAGCAGGGGTTAAAAAGCCTAATTGATAGGCGGGGGAATTCCGGATAGGTTCAATGATTTTCGATAAACTAAACGGTTGTGGTGTCTTCGTAAGTCTGGGATCAGCGGATGATCTACCTACTAAACTAGAGAATAAAGGTCCATTATGAGCCATGATGAAATGAGCTTCACCGGTTGATGACTCAACGTCAGCATATATTTTACGGTAATTAGCTACAACTTCTTCTTGGAAATCGTTAGAATCATCTTCATGTGCTGACTTAATACCCAAAGAGATCGGAGAGAGCAATAAATGAAGACGTTCACCTTCTCGAAACAGTAATTGAGACGAGAATTTGAAGAATTGGTCAACGTCAGTATACTCAGATGAACCTACTTTGAGTGTAGATAGACGTGCCACACATAATAATTTTATGTCGTGGTACAATTCTAAAACGGATTGGTAAGATTCAGATTGAAATTTTTCAAATACCGAAATCGAATCGTCAAAATTTTCGGATGAAGTGGACGCTGCTAACTTTTGAGATAAATATGTTGTAGAGAGATTAGAATAGTCGCTGTCGCTTTTCGTTATAAGGGGGAGAGACAGAATCTCATACTTGTCCGCACTAAACTTCAGTTAGAGATCTGCATGCTGTATATATAATCATCAAAAAATCGCGTATTGTAAAGCATAAGCCATTAGAATTACAAACTACCGTAAATCAATACATACCTCTTGAGAACTACGCAAACGTCACGAAAGAATGACTGAAGCCTCACTGTGTTAGACATGATCAAGGGGATACTAGTATTAGTTCCTGTGATAAAAGAAAGATTAAGGTTAGACTAGTCTTGACATATGTAAGAAAAATTGACTCTCATAACCCGTGGACGTAAGTATATGCGAGACAAGATATATATATATTCATAGATTCATGTATGTATACATACATACACAATACCATAATAAATATAAATGTAAAAATAAACCCCGCGAACCACGCCAGCCAATGGCCACCAAAGGTGCTAAAAACTTACCCTGTCCCATATCCGACGCCGTACTCATGATGAAGAATGTGCTGGCTCAATGAATTGTTTTATGTCGCGTAAACACTCAATACGACTACTATCGCGAGTCGAGTTGGCCATTTCGCGAAGGTGGGAACCGATGTGAATTTTGCCCATGTCGACGCGGGGCCGACGCCCGTGTCGGTTATGGCATAAATAATGATAACGTTCAGGGCATGGAATTTAGTGCGGAGGGCTCATAGCACCCTAACCTCCGCAGGACTATCGCCATATTATAGAACTCGGCTTTGGAAGTATGGCGATTTCATTAAAAGTTGGGTCCAATATAAGGCTTAGGACCAGACAGACAGTGAAGAGAGAGCAATGGACGATTCGGATGATGACTATATTGAAAAGTCTTCGGGCGACGAACAGACCGTGGCTTCAGATGGTATTTCTCGGCGGACGCGTAACCGCACCACCAGTTCTAAATCGGGCAGCGGTGGCCGATCCAGCAATCAGAATATTGACACCAACTTGAAGGGTGCTAATGGTGGTTATGCTTGGGAAGATGAGTACCAACGAAGTTGGGATCTTGTACAGGAGGATGAAGGTGGGAGTCTGGCCGGTATTCTGGCAAGCTTGGTTGAAGCCCGTAAGAAACGGTTCCAAAAGGATACTACTCCGTTTCAGCGTGGAATCATTCGTAATATGGTTTTGGTTTTAGATATGTCCTTTGCCATGGCGGAGAAGGATCTCAGGCCTAACCGATACTCACTCACCCTCAGCTACGCTATTGAATTCGTTTACGAGTTTTTCGATCAGAACCCTGTATCGCAACTTGCCATTATCGGTATGAAGGATGGCTTGGCTATTCCTATTTCGGATCTTGGGGGTAACCCTCATGCCCACATCACTGCCCTCCAGAGTATAAAGAAACAGGAACCCCGTGGTAGTCCCTCTTTGCAGAATGCCCTTGAACTGGCAAGGGGCCTACTTTACCATGTCCCCGTTCATTGTACACGAGAGGTTCTCATAATATTCGGGGCCCTATTATCATCTGATCCCGGCGATATTCATCATACCATTAAAAGTCTGATTGATGATAAAGTAAGGGTCAGAGTAATCGGTTTAGCGGCTCAAGTGGCTATCTGTAAGGAATTATGTTTGAAGACAAACAATAATGATGAAACCTTATATGGCGTAATTTTACATGAAACTCACTTCAAGGAACTATTGATGGAAGCTACCACCCCACTTGCATCAACTGAATCTTCGGCCTATGTTATGAACGGTAGTGCCCTAATTCAGATGGGGTTTCCTTCGAAAATTTCTGAAATTGAACCAACAATGTGCGCCTGTCATTCAGAATTAACTAAGGGTGGCTATATCTGCCCCATGTGTGAGGTTAAAGTATGTAATTTACCCTCGGTATGCCCGAGCTGTAATTTGACTTTAATCTTATCTACTCATTTGGCAAGATCATATCATCATTTATTCCCGCTTAAGCCATTCCGTGATGTCCCCGTACGTGATTTATGGAAATCTGACAATTGTACTGGCTGTCAGAAAGTATTCCCCGAACCGGAAACATTTAAAAATTCAAACGGTGATGAAGAAATTATAACTCTTAGATACGCTTGTATGTCATGCGCTAGTCAATTTTGTATTGATTGTGATGTATTCTGTCATGATACTTTACACAATTGTCCAGGTTGCCAATCCAAGTCGTCAACCCAGATAAGAGACTTTAAACGACTTTCAAAGCCAAAAATAAGTTTAAGTTTAAAAAGAACCGCAATAATGGCTTCTAGCATTTTAGCCGAGAATAATAACCATCAGACACCAGCACCCCGATTGAAACTCACAGCTAATAATCCCAATGACCCCGGTGCATAGTTTTGATAAATAGAATCAAAATGAAACGATAACCAATATATCCTGTATTTTTAAATAACTACTTTTTACATAATGTTTTTGACGTTGATGTCAAACTCGAATAAACTCATATTTATCATTTATTTTATTCAGATGAAACCAGATCATGATTACCTAGAAATGTAAGAGTAATAAACCCTGCCCTGCGAGGGTATTCCATAAATATTCCTTTTCCTTTTTCTTCTATCTCTCAGTTTCTCATAAATGTACATCAGCCCCCAAAACCATCGATATGATTAAAAATAGATTTAACAATGAAATAAACGAAAATATAACTGCACCGGCAATAGACTCAAATTTGCTGTTAGTCATATCAATATACTCTTCATTAATTAATCCCTCAGTGTCCTGCAGAGAGTTAATCAAATCATTGTTATCACTATTGTCAGTTACCGCCACTGCCGTATAAGATCCATTTGTAATTGGATCAATATTTTCTTTAGGAGGTGTATTTTTAACTTTCATAATGTTTTTGCTAGATGTGAAATAAAGTAATGGCGCACAACAAAATGGTAGCAACAGGGATAAAACCACTTGACTAGCATTTAAAACATCGGCTAATCCTTTTCTTCCAACGAAAATGGCTACAAATAAGCAAGGAATAATGGCCAAACCTCTAGTGATAAGTCTTCTAATCCAAGGCGCGACAGACCAATGAAGAAATCCTTCTGAAATCATTTGTCCCGAAAGTGTACAAACTACACCTGCCGATTGACCAGAAAATAGCAGAGCTAACGCAAATACAGTACCGGCAATAGGACCCAGGATAGTTTTAAGCATATCATAAATACTAAATAAATCAGCGTCCATGGCTTCAGGGGTATCGGATAAGGAAGCACCGGCTACGACTAGAATAGCGCCATTAACGAAAACTGCTACCGTGAAAAGAGAAACAATCAACTCAGCAATAGAGTAGCTCATAGAAGATTTAATGGCATGAATACTAGGTCGATAAATCACATTATCCTCATCTTCCTTACTGGGTTCTTCGAAATATCCGTGCTTAATGTCATAATCCTTTAATCGAGGCTGAACTAAACCGGAACCCAAATAAAGACTGTGTGGCATAACAGTGGCACCCAAGATACCACACGCTAAAAACAAACCCTCAGTTTCTACCAGAGCCTTTGAGGGTAAAAACCCTTTTAAAATAGCTCCAGCATCAAGGTTGTCCACATAAGCCAATTCAATAGCAAAACAGATAACCACCAAAATCACTAAAATGGACACACCATATTCAAAATAACGAAACACCTTGAGGGGACCATTAGGTCTATAAGCCATTAAAATAACTAAAACATCCACAATAGTCAATAGAACACCAAAGAAAAGAGGAATATTGAATAAGATATTCAAAGAGATAGCAGTACCAACTACTTCAGCTAAATCAGTAGCAATAATGGCTATCTCTGTCATAATGTAAATGATAAGGTTTAGTCGAAGCGGTAAATATTCCCGGCAGCATTGGGCCAAGTCCATGCCGGTGACTGATCCAAGCCTAATACAAAAAATTTGTAAAAACACGGCAAAGATATTAGACAAAAAGATTACGAATAATAGTTTATACTCGTAAGCAGCACCACCAGATACCGATGTAGAGTAATTACCTGGGTCCATATATGCAACCGAGATCATAAGACCGGGTCCAACGAACTTGCCATATTTTACCATCACAGACTTAGCACGATTATAATAAGAAAGTTTAGAAGCGAATGAACTTGATTTACTGAACACGACATCAGATCCTTTCAAGACCGGACCATTTAATGGTGTTATCTCGGACTCAGATTCGAGCTCATGAGATGATAAATGACGATCGGCGTCAAGCATTTTTTTAGAGTATAATTTAGTCCTAGACGGAGTAGATGCGTTTATTAAGGCGAATGAAATAGATGCGAGAAAAATCCGTCAATTATCTGTTGATTAATAGTAACATAGACTTTCAAAAAGAAAAAAAGAAAATGTGGGTTCAGATTTGGGACTATGATGATCCGATAATGCACGTTGGGCGATAGAATAATATTAGAGCAAATACTCCAACAATTTGAATATACGTCTTCCTTCATAAGCATATCATATTATACAGTCTCTACAAGGTACCTGAAGAATCTAAAAGTTTAACATAATATTCTAATCCCACTCTTATCACGTTTAGTTTAGATTTGTGTAAAAATCTCTAAGCTTAAGCCAAAATGGCGATGATCTGCCGGGTAAAAGCCGCTATTTTCACAATCACGCATCTTTAAAACATTGTTTGATAAAATCAACTTTTTTAATCAGAGAATAATTGAAGGCCACCGCCATCATTTACTTCAATCTTATTTTTCTTCAGCTCTCTTTTCTGTACCTCGTCTGAAATCGCACCACTTTATTCTCTAACGACCTTCCCGTTTGTAAATTTATAGCCCACCAACCGAGAATAAGGACGAGTAGGAAGTATAAGATGCCATTCTCGACGGCTAATTATCCAAATTCTCAACATAGGTGGAATCCAGGTGCTTCTAGTGAAAGCAACGCTTCTAATAACTTGAATGCCTGCCAGACAACACAGAAGCCATGGCATAAGCCTCGACAAAGCGACGTTGTCATTGACCATTATAGCCCATTGATCCCCGAATCATATATGCAAGCTAGTCAACAAAGACTCGTGGCTATTAGTTTATTTGTTCTTTTGCAAGCGTTCAAAATATATCATTTTATCCTCCTTATCAGCGATAGAACTTTGCAAGCTCAATTTTCTTTTTTCTTAAAGTTTGCCTTGCTAGATAGTATTTTCTTATGGTTACTACCTGTATTTCGTATTCCATGGCTGATATTCGCCAAGAGAGTGATAACAATTCAGATATTTTCACTTCTTGCCCTGGATTTTTATATTTCCACAGCAACTAATGTGCCTATTTTACCGTTCATTATTAGTATCATCAAATCGTTGTTTGATCGTGAAATTACCGTAACGGGATCCAAGGTAAGACCTCGTGATATTCTTGATTCAAAATCACATTTCTCAGGTAAACATATCGTTCAAATTTTACCCGAAAGTACTGCTCTTTTCAACCCTTTTTCTTCTTCATATTGTTTCAGTTCGCCTGATTCTAGCCTTAAAATTCCTATCAGAGTTAACTCCTCCGAACCAGCCGAGTTTATTCAAATTAAGTACATTGATTTCACAACTTTAGAAGAGTCTCTTTTCAATTATACACTTAAGGATTTGAAGCGACTCAAGACCGATTGCCATGCTTTTGCAGCTCGTGATAATATTGCCGACCCGACTAAAATATCTTATTTAGAGGTCCCAGTTGACAAACCAGGTTTATATAGATTAGCTCACATTACAACATCACGCGGTATGGGTATGCGTCTTTATCAGAAGGATGTTCTTGTTACTACATGCCCTAGTGGTTATGTTTTATCTTCGGAAAATAATGAACATAATCAATCCTCAGACAGATGTGTTGGAGGAACTGACGCCCCTAAGATTGTGGTCAACGGTGTCCCACCATTGAAGGTTAAATACACTAGATCTATTGGGGGTAAGGAGAAATCATTTTCCGTTCAAAGTATCCAACCTGATCATTACGAATCACCGCTTATACAAGGCGGTATGCCGAAAAATGGATATGTCTGGAAACCATCCTCATCACTTGAATGGGCGTCTGCCAAGACCGTTGAGCTCAACTTGGACTCTAATTTGGCCATTACAGGTCAATGGATGTTCAATATTGACGAAGTTCAAGATGGGTTAGGAAATTTGGTTAATTTCACTCAGTTATATCAAAATCGTGAACAAGCTGATCTTCTGTCATCGACAAGTCTCAGTTACGGTTTTATGGTGCACTCAAGACCAAAGGTGCGATTCCAATCTTGTAGTATTGAAGAGCCTGTGAAAATAGCTAATGGTAAGACCGCTGACATTCCCGTTCATATTACAGGTGAAAGAGATAATGGACCTTATGAGATTACTTTTGAATACACTCCAACCGAAAATGAAGGATCTGTCGCTTTAAAATCGACTTTCGTTAAAAATTTCACTAAACAAGATGGCAGGATTTCCGTTTCCAAGGCTGGTGCTTACAAAATCGAGAGTATCAACGGAGCCTATTGTAGCGGTGATGTCTTGGATTCATCTACTTGTTTGACTTTAATTCCTGCCGAACCTAAATTAGATGTCTCGTTTGAAAAAATCAATGATAAATGTGCTGGTTCAATTGGTGTTACCGCCGACTTGTCCTTCACTGGATCACCTCCATTCAAGGTTTCCTATCGAGTCATAAGGGATGGTAGAATCCAGAAAACTCAAATTGCAACTATTCTTCAAGCGCGTCATCAAATACAATTCAAGCCTGACTTAGCTGGTAATTACGCTTATGAATTCTTTTCGCTTGACGATGACATTTATAAGGGACTACCCTTAAATAGTCCTTCTTATCGTGTAGAACAAACCGTCCGCCCATTAGCAGGAGCTAACTTCGTTCAAAAGAATGTGCATAAAAATGTTTGCTCAGGTCAAAGCGTTGAATTTGATGTCACTCTCCAGGGATCAGGCCCATTCACGTTATCTTACCAAATTATGCACGCTAATGGTAACGGTGACTCTAGACGTGAAGCAACTACCGTGAAGGATATTCGAGGTCCTTTGTATAAGATAGTTACTCCCAAGTTGACAGCCGGGGGTTCTTATACCGTTTCTCTGGTTTCTATTCAAGATTCTAATGGTTGTAAGAGCAATTTGGGTGAAGCTGATGCGTTTGTCCATGTCAGACGCCAAAGACCCTCAGTTAGCTTTTTGCCCTTGGACGGTAGGATGAATATTAGAACACTCGAAAACTATAACGTTAATCTTCCCTTAAGACTTAGCAACGGTGAGAGTCCTTGGACGGTAGAATACTCCTTTGAATCCGTTGATGGTAACACCAAGACTAAACGTCTTAATATCAGAAATGCTAACAGTGAATCAATTAACGTTAATGAAGCAGGTAAATATACGCTTTTGTCTATTAGAGACGCTAACTGCCCCGGTGATGTGAGCAATGAAGACGAGTTCACAGTATCTTGGTTCGATAAGCCTATGATTAATTTGGTCACTGAGGATTCTAGTAGATTGAAAAAGAGACAAGAGAATTCTTTTATTAAGAGTGAAATCTGTGAAGGTGATGAGGATTTGCTAGAATTAGAACTCAAGGGTTCCTTACCGTTCACCGTTTACTATGACTACGCTGGCCCTCATGAAATTAAGAAGAGAAGAGAGGTTCAAGTTGCTACTAAATATGCTTCAATCCGTATGGAATCTGATAGCGATGGTATCTACCATTACCACATTAACGGTGTTTCGGATTCAATTTATGATGGTAAATCAATGAGCTACACTAATTTCAAGCCCATCTCGGTGACTCAAAAGGTTAATAGACGGCCCAATGCTATATTCGCTGAAAGTAGTAAGGTTTACAAGTCATGTTTACGTTCTAGTGCGGAAGTTACAGAGAATGCTACTGAAGAACCTGTTACTATCAATTTAGACGGCAAGGGACCATTTGATTTGACTTTAAATGTCCGCCATGAAAGTAATGGAGTTGAGGAAATGATCTTCTTGAAGAATATTCAAACTCCTGTTTATGATTTCGTTGATATTTATAAGAATTTGGGTCTCGGAAGACACACCATTTCGGTCGTATCGTTATCTGATAGTAACGGATGTGCTCGTGATACGTTCAATGATCTTAATAAGGTTACTATTCAAGTTTCAGATGTACCCACTATTGCTCCTGCTAGTACTAAGAAGGATTTTTGTGTCGGAGATCGAATTTCATATCTTCTTGGTGGATCAGCTCCGTTCCGATTAACTTATTCATTTAACGATCAAAAGCAAAGTGTCAAGACCGATTCCAAGTTTAGTCGTATTGCAAATTCGGCCGGTAAATTATCAATTTTATCATTATCTGACCATGCATCAAAATGTAAAGTTAATTTTGATGAAAAATACGTTGTAAACATTCATGGATTACCTTCCGTTTTCACTACTGATGGCACATCGTTAATTCAAGATGTTATGGGCGATCAAGCCGAAGTCGTATTCACATTTATGGGTTCACCACCTTTTACTTTTACATATGTGAGAACGGAGAACATCGATGGTCATGAGAAGGTCATGGAAAGAAACACTATCTCCAACGTTATGGATTATGAATATAGCATTTTTACCACCAAGCAAGGCATTTACGAAGCTATCTCTGTGCAAGATTCGTTCTGTTCTACTTTTAAAGAAGATAAGAAATAATCACGTGTGTACGATTTGCGATCTACTGATCTTATTTTTTCTTTCGTGTTTATTATAGTATATTATTTTTTTTCGCATCATTTCCAAATTTTTTATTCTTGATGTAAAGAAAGTTTAGAACTTCTCTTTTTTGTTTGCATAGTTCTTGATAAACTTTCAAGCATATTGTATTCTACATATATATATATATATATATATTTAAATTTTTATTTTTATTATTAATTTTTATTTTTAACTATTGCATTTTTATTTTTAGCTATTGCATTTTGGAAAACGACAAGTAAATTTAGGCCAACAGGAGTTTTGTAAAACCATTATTATCAAGCGCCAGTACATAGCCGTAAATCACTTGGAGAGTTATTTTCAACAGATTACCGAAACTTCATCAACCATTTGCCTAGCCTTCTGATTCGTCCTTGGATTAGCGAGTTTGTGAAACGCAGTATCAGCCTTAACTTCACTAGAAATATCAGCTCTATTCTTTCATTTTCATCCCATGATAAAATAGTTTGTGTTTTAGAGGTTGTGCTTGCGTTTGACTTTGAGCTTAATGTAGAGTTTATGTTTACAACTACTTTTCTTGCCTTTGCACCAGTTTCATTGTACTTATACTCTGAGCATTGACTTTTTAAAGGAGGGTTCGTATGAGTATCAGAAACGACTGGATTCGTGTTCCAATTCTCTATTTCTCCCACTCAATCCCTTATTCAAATTTGCAATCATCTTGACGGTGATAAGGGGATTATACAGGACTGAATTTGAATGAGAGTTGGTTTCTTCAATATCTAATAAATCACATATATCATTGATAGTGGTATTATTTGATAAATCACTCTCAGATAAAATCTAATTGATAACTGAACTCTCAGTATCATATTGAGATTCTTCTTCTGAGGTCAGAGTATTAGACATGAAAAATTCCCAGAAATCTGAAGCGGGCTTGGGAATAAAAGAAGAGGATTTTGTATTAGGTATGTGTGATAGTTTCTTATTATTAGAGTTTAAATTGGCAATCCGCTTAAGGAGGGATAGTGGAGAATCATCATTTGGAAGAAAATGGGTGTCAAGGAGAAGCGGATTTATCTCTCGTAAATCACTATGGAAACAGGCGTCGGGAAAAGTTGAGAGGTCTGAGCCAGTGACCCGTGCCAATAGTGGCGGATAAATCTTAGTTATCACGATCAATCATGAGTAATACATCATCTAATCTGTTGAAGCGGAGATTATACTTTATGGGCTCAATGTTCACAACCAATGAATCCGAGGGACAGTCAATTCGAAGTGTCCATTCAATTTTCAGTGCAATATTAGGAATAAGCGAGTTTATATGATTTACAATTTTTTTAGCTTCCACGCGACTACAGTTGAGAATCATGGGGCATCCATAATAGACATTTGACCACTGATATTTGCCAAAAGATTAGGCGCGTTTCTCTGAACCCCAAGGATGTCAATTGGTATAAGTCGGAAAACGAAGTAGTTTTGGAGGTTATATAAGAGCTAATCAAGGTACAGTGATCAGGTTAATTGAATCAATGGCCGTTGCAATGTACAGTGAGAACACCTACCCTTGAAGAATCAATTTCTACGGAGATTGAAGTTGCCTTGGCATCGATACTGTTTTCGACTAGTTCTTTGATTACGGACAAGAGTGCAGCGAGAACTGAGTTAGAAAGAATAGCATCCGAGGCCCTCGACGGTAGCGTATGAATAATAGATTCCATTTTGACTAAATGTTTTGATGGTCAAAAATTACAATACCAATATATATGGACACCACAAATCGTTTGTGGTAACCTTGCAAGGAGCTGCCCCGCGAACCCGAAGAATCCTGACCGCGGGTTAGGGCTGGGAACTCACGTGACTGACACCTTCCGATGTCTGGGCTCGCCCGCTTTAAATACGCCGGTTTCCGCTGGATTCCCTGGCCTTCTCCTCGTTATCATAATCTCCGCTTTACCAACATATATATCCAAATAACTCATTTACAATGGTAAGTGTCTTTGTTGGTGAACCCAATTGGTTTCACGGTACTGTGTATTTGTCAGATTCGTTGCAGCAATGTGCTCATTACTAACTGATTCGTAGGCTCGTACTTTCTTCGTCGGTGGTAACTTCAAAATGAACGGTACCCTTGAATCCACCAAGGCTATCATTGAAAACCTCAACAACGCTTCTCTCGCTTCGAATGTCGAAGTCGTTATTGCCCCTTCATTCCCTTACTTGGCCCTTGCCAAGGACCTTGTCAAGACCTCCAACGTCACCATCTCCGCTCAAGATGCCGCTGACCGTCCCAACGGTGCCTTCACTGGCGAAGTTTCCGTCGCCCAAATCAAGGATGTTGGTGCCAAGTGGGTCATCATTGGCCACTCTGAACGTAGAACCATCATCAAGGAATCTGATGAATTGATCGCTGACAAGACCAAGTACGCTCTTGACCATGGCCTCGATGTTATTCTCTGCATCGGTGAAACCCTTGAAGAAAAGCAGGCCGGTAAGACTCTTGAAGTCTGCGAAAGACAGTTGACTGCTGTCATTAACAAGATTAACGACTGGACTAATGTCGTCATTGCCTACGAACCCGTTTGGGCTATTGGTACTGGTCTTGCTGCCACCCCAGAAGATGCCCAAAACATCCACGCCGATCTCAGAAAATTCCTTTCCGAAAAGTTAGGTCAATCCACCGCTGATGCCCTCAGAATTATCTACGGTGGTTCCGTTAACGGTGCCAACGCTGCTTCTTTCAAGGATAAGGTTGATGTTGATGGTTTCTTAGTCGGCGGTGCTTCTCTCAAGCCCGAATTCGTTAACATTGTTAACTCTAGACAGTAATTTTGCCGTGTTTCAAAATTATTGTAAATTATTTAACCTTGATCGATTAGGAAAAGAAAAGAAAATTAACACAAAAATGAAGAAATAAAGGAATGAACAAACGATTTCAAGACTTACAAAGTTTTAATTATCGCTATGTTCTTTCGCTCTAGTATTATTTATTTATTTATAGGCTCTCTTATAATATATTATTTATTTATCTTAAATCCCCGCCATGTGGCGAAGCCTTGCCCGCCGCACGACCGCCTCTTGTTGCTGTGCTCAGTCGTATATCTAGGCAGAACGAGCATTAAACATAACCCCGGCTCTATCTTCATCCTTAAAAGTCTGCTCGCAGACTTGTTCTTTCATTTTCTTTTCTTTCTAAAGTTACGGTTTCATTTCGTTTGACCTAACTATATCCATTTTTATCTAATTTCTCTCTTTCATCTATGCCGCCCTTCTTACAGATATCGCCTTCAGGGCAATTTGTGGACTCGGAAAGCCTCAGAACAGTAACTCTCCGAGGCATTAATTTTTCTGGCGACTCTAAAACTCCAACTTATCCTCTCTCTGATGTGTCTAATGAGAAAAACCAAGACTCATTTTGGGATAACGCTGATAATGTATCGTTTATCGATAAACCGTTTGCCCTCACTGACGCCGATACGCACCTGAAGAGAATTAAGTCCTGGGGGTTCAACACGATTAGGTTCATTGTAACTTGGGAAGCGTTAGAACATCAGGGTCCTGGGATTTATGACGAAAAGTTTATTGACTTTACAATAAAGGTGCTTTATAAACTCAAGGAATTTGACTTTTACGTCTTTTTGGACCCTCATCAGGATTGCTGGGGTAGATTCTCAGGCGGTTGTGGGGCTCCATTATGGACATATTATGCGGTAGGTTTACATCCAAAGAAATTTGAAACTACTCATTCTGCTATTTTAAAGAACCATCAAATGAAAGAGAATGATGAAGGCCCACATATTAAAATGTTATGGCCCACAAACTACCAAAAATTAGCTTGTCAAACTATGTTTACCTTATTTTTCGCTGGCCGGGATTTTGCTCCCAATATGAATATTGATGATCAAAATATTCAAGATTATTTACAAGACAAGTTTGTCAATGCAATCATATATTTGCTAAATCGGATAAATACTGATGCAGGTGAACTAATAAATCAAACAATTATTGGCGTGGAGTCCTTAAATGAACCGGGCCAAGGATTTATTGGATTGAAATCCTTAAGTAATCTACCCGATAATCAGTATTTACGTATTGGAGAAACACCCACCGGATTTGAGTCAATGCAATTAGGTGCTGGGCTTAAACAACAGGTTGATTTATACGAATTTGGTAATTTTGGCGCTAAAAGAATAGGGGAGACTATAATTGATCCTAATGGAGTTTGTGCTTGGCTTAATACTCATGAATTTGATGAAAAGTATAATTTTAAACGTGATTATGATAACTGGCAGTTGAATGGTGAATGTATCTGGTCTAAATTAGGAATTTGGGATTCAAAGAATCGTAGAATGCTCAAGGATAATTATTTTTCTATTGATCCAGAAACTGGTAAGGAAATAACTGAACAGGACTTTAACAACAAATATTTTTTATCGTTTTGGGGTAAATATTATACCAAAATTCGTGATGAGATTAGTGATACAATCTTAATCTTTTGTCAACCTCCAGTGCTGTCCATACCACCTTCCATCAAAGACTCCAATTTCTTTGATGAAAGAATAGTATATTCACCACACTACTACGATGGCTTAACATTGGTAAAGAAGGCTTGGAATAGGAGTTGGAATGTTGACACATTGGGTATCCTAAGAGGGAAATATTTGAATCCAGCCTTTGGGATAAAGTTAGGCATGAAAGCCATTCGACAGAGTTTTATTGATCAATTAGGTATTATAAAGAAAGAGGGTGAAGCCCATTTTGGGGTCCAAATCCCTATTGTAATGAGTGAAACGGGGATGCCAGCCGATATGAGTAACGGTAAGGCATTCGAAACTGGTGATTATAGTGATCAAATTGAAGCTTTGGATTGTATTACTTCGGCATTGGAGAAAAAGCTCTTTGGTGTTACTTATTGGACCTATACGATCGAGAATAGTCATGAATTCGGTGATAATTGGAATGGGGAAGATTTTAGTGTTTGGTCCCGAGATGATATGGAGAAGAAGTATAATAAGAAATTGTTAACACACGGGGGAGACCAACTGGAAAAGAAATTATTTGAATATTCAACTGATAGCTTGAATGAGAATATTACTGATGTTTACCAAGCACACGTGCATTCAAATTATTCTTCTGACTCCGTATCGATAACACAAACCGTGACTGATGAGAAGGATGATGTTTTGCATTCCATTGTGAAAAATTGGGAAGGCGTTCGAGTTAAAAAATCTATTATCAGGCCTAGACCGATCAATGTGTGTGGTCATATTGTTGATTATACCTTTGATTTAAACCGTGTGACTTTTCATTTGGAAATTGAGGCTAACTTTGACATTAAAATTGAAAGTAGTGCCCCGCAAGAAGAATCTTTTCCAGATTCGCTTCATCGCAATGAAGAAAACTTTGACCGCTTGGATAAAACTAAATCTACTGAGATTTTTCTTCCATTACTCCATTATAATGATTTAAATGGAAGTTACCAAGTTGAAGTGACGTTGTCATCTGGTACATGGAAGTTTGATCGGATGAATCAAGTTCTACATTGGTGGCATGAAAGTGGGAAACAGAGCATTGATATAAAATGTAACACAACGAAATCAACAAAGAGTAGATACTTGGATGACGATGATTCTTTGTGTTGTAGAATTTGCTAAGTTTTTTAAAAAATACGCCCATTACTAATTAAATATTAAATATAATTATAGAATAATATATATCTATCTATATACATATCACTTCTGCGTTGGGCTCAAAAATCTAATGATCTCTTGGCTGTATTCGAGACTTTCCTGATTTCTCTATCTTCATCCATCAAAGTTTTAACAAATTTGGCGAAATAATCGATGTACTTCCTTAGCGATGTTTTCTCATAGTCTGAAATCTTAATGTCAGGGTTAATATCTACATCCTTACTTTCCTTTGCTTCCTTATCAAAACTATCAATTTCATCAAGCAAATCATGAATATTAGGTACATCTTCGGGATCGAAATCTTCGAAATTATCAAGATCGATCGGGACACAAACTTTACCAGTCTTGGGATGAATAACGAAAGGTGATTTCAGTAAATGATTCAATTTGTTTGAAACTTCAATATCTAATCTTGGATACATATACTGTAGAATAATATCTTGCTTGCAGTGCTGTAATTCCTTCGTGTTTAGATTCTTCTGTACACCCTGTTTGGCGACAACATCAATATCTTGCCATTTCTTATAACTGCTTCGACCAGGATTTTCCAACCAGAATGATCTTAATTTACTTATTAGCTCTGTATATCTTTCAGGTAATAATCTTAATAGTGTTTCTTGACCTGCTTCAGTTTCCCAAGGGTCTTGGTCTTCTAGAATATTTACTTGAAAATCGTCCTTTAAAATATCTAAACTTCGAGAGAGATGAGGGTGAAGAGGCCGTTTGAGATTAATTCTTTTGTTTACGGATGAACCGCCCTTTGAAAGGGCAAGATAATGGGCAATCGCCTTACGCTTTTGATCATCAAGTTCACGGGCTCGTTTATCACATACCCAAGCATGGGCACCACGTCTACCAGAGAAAACCCAAATAATATTTTTAAAACCAAAATCTTCTTTCAACGAAAGAGTCAAAACCTTAATGGCTACTGTAATGAATTGCCAACATTTGATACAAATTTGAGTCTTTGAACAGCATGTTCTAATTTCATCGTAATCAGTTAAATCAATATCGAATACTAGTTCTTTGGCTAACGGTCTGAATGCACCCTTACGAAGCAGTTTACGATCTCGAGGGTTGGCAGTATATTGAGGCCCAACTTCAAATCTTAGAGGGTTTAAGCGCAAAACCTCCTTCTTGAAAGCTTCATAATTAGGGAATGAATTGTACCGACTATAAGCGTCATTCTGTAATGTGAATGCGATTTCACGGTGAGTGAAAGCTGGAGATGGCGAGGGAGAATGATTAAGCCATTGGAAGAAATAACGGTAAGGGAAAAGACGTTGATAAAACTGTAACATCTCTTCAGCACCTACTTGGTTGACAACCGAATTGGAGGTGTTGATTTGTTGAAGAGTAGAGGCAGCCCTAGCCGCCCGGTGAAGCTTCATAGTTTCTTCAAATGTAGCGTCATCGATCCCATCGCCATAAAATAAATCGTCAAGGTTCCTTTCGCTAAAATTAACGGGACTAGACTCAGATTTTTTAGCTGGTGAATCTGAATCAATGTCCATATCCCTTAATCGAGGGATCGGGGCATCTGAGTTTAGTAGATTAGCCGAGGGCAGTGATGACGCCTGAGTAAAGGAATTGGCCTCATTCGCGTTTATCTCTATCGGAGGCGACGAGTCGCGGGGTAAACTTCTATTGTGGGGTATTTCGCTCTCTGAATCGGACATTGTTGGTGCTCTTCTTTCCCGATCTATTGTTTATTCTGAGTGTTTTATCTTGGATAAAAGCGAGTAGTCAGAAAATAGTTAAATTACGCGACTCATGGACGATACGCGACGCGCTTTTGCCACCTAAACACGCTAACGTCCGGCGCATCGACCAGCTGCTGGAGCCAAACAGTGGCAATTCGTCCCACAACTACAGCTGACCGATTAGCTTTGCACGCCATCGAGATATATTAACAGCATCACAATGGATATCGTACTCGGGATTACAACGCAAGACGCCGTCATCATAGCTACCTCTAAGGCTGCCGTCAGAGGTATTTCAATTCTGAAGACCACTGATGACAAGACAAGACAATTGCATGACCACGCCCTTATGGCTTACACTGGTGAAGCTGGTGATGCTGGTAAGTAAGCTCGGCCTTTTTGGGTGACGCTAGGGGTTGGATTTATTACTCTTATATTAACGCTTTTCGTTTTAGTCCAATTCGCTGAGTTAATTCAAGCCAACACCAGATTATATTCTATGAGAAACGGAGTGGACCTATCTCCTTCAGCTGTTTCCAGTTTCACCAGAAATGAATTGGCTAATGCGCTTAGAAGTAGAGTATGTTTTATGCAAAAGGGTATCATATATTTGATTTTGTTCTTTTCTTTTACTAACTGGTTTTTCCACATAGAAACCCTTCCAAGTAAACGTTCTCATTGCTGGTTACGATAAGAAAACCGGTGTACCCTCGTTAAACTGGATAGATTACCTCGCGGCCAATGTTTCTTTACCATATGCTGCTCATGGTTACGCTTCATACTACACACTGTCGTTACTTGACAGACATCACAAGAAGGACTTGACCGTTGAACAAGGTCTTGAACTTCTTAAGGCCTGTATTGAAGAATTAAGAAAGAGAATTCCCTTTGATTTCAAGGGCGTTTACGTGAAGGTAGTAGACAAGGACGGTACTAGAGATATTGCTGATTTTGAATAGCCTTAACATGCGAATGGGGTTATGTAGTATACGTTTATATATATATATTTATAAATTTTCATTTCATTATGTATGGTCTTTCTTTTGAAATAAATCTTAAAAGTTCACTTGTTCGAACTGGCACGTGACCGCGTCTCTTCATTTGTCCCAATAACGAGATCGACACAATGAGCTTATCAATAATTGCAATATTTTGAATTAAAATATAACTTCGATTCATCCTTTGCATTCGAAATTACCAGATGGATGATTTAGATAAGCTGGAAATTCTGGGCCTTGTGTCTCAGTTGACCGCGGAGATTGGGAATGTTACTGGCGTCACTGATAAGACTATGGCTGAGTTTGTCTTAGAGCTCTATGAACAATCCACGAGCTTTAATCAGTTCAAGCAAAATTTAGACGATATGGGAGCAGGATTCTCACAGGACTTTGTTTTGAAGATCGATGCTTTGATTAAAAGATTACATCCTAAATATAGGAACCTAAGTATTAGTATTAGTTCTGGTACTGATGCGGATAATAAGAAACCTGAAAGCGATCGGAATGATGATATGGCAATGGAAGAACAGGAGCGAAGATTTGGTGGTTTAGCTTTGCCTGACAGCTCAAATAGCAATCTGGATGAGTTTGATCGTTGTCCTACAGACCGTGAGTCTAGTAGATATAATGATGATAATTATCAGAATGATAGGTATGCATCGAGAGGTGATGGATACCCCAAGAGAGAGCGAAGCCCAAGCCCCAGTTACAATAGATATGGAAGATTCGAGAAAAATTGTAGAGGAGGAAACGATCGTGGTCGTGATTATGATCGTAACCGTAGTCGCAGTCGCAGTCGTAGTAACGAAAGACATTCTGGCCCACTCGATTCTGCACCTATCATGAATAAAATTTATAATGGTACCGTAGGTAATCTTGCCACCTTTGGTGCATTTGTTAGAATTCATGGGGTAAAGGGAAAGACTGATGGCCTTGTACATATTTCGGCGCTAGCGCCAAGGTACCTTGAACATCCTAATGAGGTGGTTCACGTAGGTGATCCCGTCAAGGTCAAGGTAGTGAGAATTGAAGACAACCAAAAAGGTAAAAAGTACAGTTTGTCAATGAAAGATGTTGATCAAACAACAGGCGAAGATATTACACCTTCGGAGCCTGTAGGTGGCAGTAAAAAGTTTTTTTCTCCAGCTACAGGTGCGAATAGCTTTGCTCGTGGTGGTGAAGAGACCGAAAGAGGGAGATCAGATGGCGTAACATCTAGACCCAAGCCTAAGAAGCGACTTACATCGCCTGAACGATGGGAAATTAGGCAACTTATTGCATCTGGAGCAGTTTCTGCGGCAGATTATCCTGACTTGGATGAAGATTTTAATGCATTTAATGACCAAGGCAATTTAGAGCTTGAAGAAGATGTTGATATTGAAGTAAAGGAAGATGAACCTCCCTTTTTGTTGGGCCAAACCAAGCAAAGTTTAGAGTTGAATCCTGTCAGAATTATCAAAGCGCCGGATGGCACACTAAACCGAGCGGCCATGAATGGTGCCGTATTAGCAAGGGAGAGAAGGGAGTTAAAGATTCAGCAAGCACGTGAAAAACAAAAAATCAGTAGAAATGGCATTGAAAGATCTAACCCGGCTGATCCTTTACAGGACTCTTCTGCTGAAGCTGAAAATTCAAGAGTTTTAGTTGCTTCCGCGCAGGCATCGGCGGAATATCATAGAGAATCTCAAAACGCGCCAAAGGGGTTGAGAAGAGTGGAAATGAGTATAAAGGATCAACGTGAATCATTACCCGTGTATGCCTTCAGAGACCGTTTCTTGAAGGCTATGGAAGAAAATCAGATTTTGATTGTGGTCGGTGAAACCGGTTCAGGTAAAACTACTCAGTTGACTCAATACTTGGCTGAAGCAGGATATGCTCGAACGGGTATGGTTGGTTGTACCCAACCTCGTCGTGTTGCTGCCATGTCAGTAGCAGAGCGTGTCGCTCAGGAAGTTGGTTGTAAAGTCGGTGATGAAGTTGGTTATGCGGTTCGTTTTGATGATAATACCAGTAAATACACAAAAATCAAATACATGACGGATGGTATGTTGCAACGTGAAGCTCTGTTGGATCCTAACATGACCAATTATAATGTCATTATGCTGGATGAAGCTCATGAAAGAACAATTGCGACCGATGTTTTATTCGCGCTTTTGAAAAAGACAAGTCAAAAGAGACCTGATCTTAAATTGATTATCACTTCTGCCACATTAGATGCTGGTAAATTCTCTGATTATTTCTTGAACTGTCCTATTTTCCAAATCCCTGGTAAGACATTCGAAGTTGATATCTTGCATACCAAGGAACCTGAACCTGATTACTTGGATGCATCTTTAATGACCGTTATGCAAATTCATTTATCAGAACCTGCGGGTGATATATTAGTATTCTTAACTGGCCAAGAAGAAATTGATACAAGTTGTGAAGTCTTATATGAGCGTATGAAGGCACTAGGACCCGATGTGCCAGAGTTAATTATTCTGCCAATGTATTCAGCGTTACCGAATGAACTTCAGAGTAGAATTTTCGAACCGGCTCCTCGTGGTAGTCGTAAAGTAATCTTTGCTACAAATATTGCTGAAACTTCCATTACAGTCGATGGTATTTTCTATGTCATTGATCCTGGCTTTGTTAAAGTTAATGCTTGGGATCCTAAACTAGGTCTTGATAAGCTTATTATTACACCTATTTCCAAAGCCCAGGCCAATCAAAGAAAGGGTCGTGCTGGTAGAACTGGTCCTGGTAAATGTTATCGATTATATACCGAATCGGCGTTTGAAAACGAAATGGAGGAAAGTCCTGTTCCCGAAATTCAAAGACAAAATATCGCAAATACAATTTTGTTGTTGAAGGCTATGGGTATTAATGATTTAATCCATTTTGATTTCATGGATAAGCCGCCAGTAAATACGATGTTAAATGCCATGGAAGAATTATACGCCTTGGCGGCATTAGATGATGAAGGCCTATTAACACGGCTCGGTCGTAAAATGGCTGATTTCCCTATGGAACCTAGTTTATCAAAGGTACTAATTGCGTCAGTCGAAGCGGGTTGTGGGCAGGAAATGTTAACTATTGTAGCTATGCTGACGGTTCCGACTATCTTTTACCGACCCAAAGAGAAACAAGAAGTGGCCGATCAGAAAAGGGCAAAATTCTCTGATCCTAATGGTGATCATTTAACAAGTTTAACTGTATACGAGGCCTGGAAAAGAAACGGTTCTAGCAAGACTTGGTGTACCGATAATTTTATCCAAGAAAGAAGTATGCGTAGAGTTGAGGATGTCCGTAAACAACTGACACAAATTATGGTTAAACATGGTCATAAACTTAGTAGTTGTGGTCCGAATACCGATATTATTCGAAAGGTCCTATGCTCTGGTCTTTTCCGTAATGCGGCGAGACGTGACCCCCAAGAAGGTTACAAGACACTAATTGAACAAACTCCGGTGTATATGCATCCATCATCGTCCTTATTTGGTAAGAACGCAGATTACGTTATTTATCATACTCTGTTGCTGACGTCGAAGGAATATATGCATTGTGTTACAGCTATCGACCCTAAATGGTTAGTAGAAACGGCACCTACATTTTACAAGGTTGCAAGTGCTGATAAGTTAAGTAAAAGAAAGCAGAAGGAAAAGATTATGCCATTGTTTGATAAATTCGCTGCCGATCAAAATGGTTGGAGATTAAGTAATATGAAGCGACCTAAGGGTTCGAGTAAAACGTTCGGTTAAGCGTTTGGTAATTCTCAAGATCTTGAGTTTATCTTTATGTTTGTATTATATGTTTCAATTATGTAAATTATTATTATTATAGTATTAAAATTATTTTTATCTAATAAATAAATTTTTTTATACAAGGATGCCATAATACTCAGCTCGAGGATATTTCTTTACCAGCTGAGGCCACTGGACTATGAACCGATCACATATCGGTAGCAATAGCTTACCAGTTAATGATAAGTTATTGACTCTCGCCAAAGATTCTACGTATATAATCCTTGTATCTGATAAACCAAGAAATGTGTATATGAAGCTGACACCACATAGAATAACACAAGTTCCTGGTCCATTGCATACAATCTAAAGGTTAAAGTTAGTTAAAATGTCCAAGAAGAAAAAAGGAATCACTTTTTGCGCTACTTACGGTATCGGGCTTAATTTGAGCTATCTTCAAACAACTTAAGAGACATTTAAAACTAGAAACGGCAGTCGACCCCCAGCTCTCACCCACTTTTCTTGCCCTTACGACTTCGTAAATATCGTAGTCTGTGGTCTTGTCACCCAGTCTCGATTGTTCAAATTGTTTTAGTTTCTGAATGGACATAGTGTCCCCCGAAGAATAAACCCAACTCCTTAGTGGGTATTTATTAATATCCAACTTGCTCAATAATCTTAGTATTTCACCGGTATGTCCACCGGATCCCAATAAAATCATTAAATGGGCCTGAGCGCCGTTATTGAACGTCTTCCGTTTACCTTTGCGTGATCCTGGGGGTTGAATTCCTGGGATGACAATAATCAGTCGAATTAATGCTACGATCAACAAAAGCATAATCGCTGTGATCAATAACAATATAGCATTTAACATTATTGCTTTGATTGATAGGGCTATAGTACATTGACCGATTGGAGAAGGAAGAAACCTAGGTGGGGCTATCAATCTCCCATTTAACGGTAGCCGTACATTGAATTAAACGCTTCTCATACAAGTGAAGATTAGAAGAGCGATGCCAGCCACTGATAGAAGTCAACCACCTATTTTCTTAAGGGGTGAGTTAGTGGATAGTCAATGTTCTTTTTCATATGACTCAGAAGCGGATGCGGGGGTGAGTCCCCTGTTAACGCATGCTAGTGGTAAGCCAATGAGCTTTCATTTGAGTTTCACCTTGAAGGATAGAGCGGAGCTGGTTAATTTAGTAAAGGTTTGTTTGGGTAATACTTTTATCTTAATTTAAGGTGTCTATGCTAATCTCGTTTTATTATTGTCTATAGTCTAATGGCGGTACGATAGCTGAAAGTGCCAGTGATGCAGACTATCTTATCAGAGACCCTTCAGGCGTGGTAGTTAATATCGAGTAAGTAAAGTAGCTTACATTGGATCGAAGATATTTATGGTTTTTTAATTTGGAACACTTTTTCTAATTGATTTTTGGTTTATTTCCAGAAATGCTTATAATCCGAGACTGATATACGATATGGTTGAAAGTAAAAACAGCCAGCCTGAACTCAAGCCGTACTTAAATTTTCGGCCAACTCAAACTAGACGAAGGGTGTATGTTGTTTTTATATCTGAAATGCAGTATCTTTTTGAAAATTTGTCTAACGTACGTTTGAATTAGTTCAAAGAGAGTGATTCAATACACCCCTGAGGAAGATGCGTTCATTGCCGCTTATCTCAGTTCAAGGGGTGAAATATGTGGAAGTGATAAAGCAGTATATAATCAATTAACCGTACTATTGAATAATCGTCATACTATTGAAAGTATCAAGAATCGTTTGAAGCATACCCCGCTAAACTACAAAGATACTGGAGAAAAGTTCATGAATAATCCATATCTACAGGTACCAGTGGGGAGTCAAGGAGTAGTACGTAATCGAGGAGTATTGCCAAGTCAAGGAGTAATTCCACAATCATCAATGCCGCCGCCGCCATCGCGACCGGGACTACCTGTTGTAACTTCTCCCGTTGGGACAGCACTATTGAATGTAAATCAAAATAATGAACACCGGCCTCATTTGGCAAATCTCAGCGAAGTTGAAAGAGCGGAAAGAGAACTAATGGATCTAGAAGATTTACGAAGATTGAATGAGAGAATTGAGCAACAACGAGCATTAGAAATTTTGAAAAATGGTTTAGGAAAAACTGTTGGTAAAATGGATATTAAAAACAGGGAATCTTCACCTCTTTTGAGGGAGGATGAACAGAAGATTAGCCCAGTTAAAGAAGTTGTGAAAACCATAAAGAATATTGAATCACGGAGAGAGAAAGATAAAGAAACAACTACAAAGAAGATAATTTCACCAACCTATATGTTTGGTCAGATTAATCTAAATAATGTTCTTATATCTTCACGAGGCTTTCGACCGAAAAATATTGCCGTGGTTCGCCGAATTCCCTTCCACCGCGGAGTTGAGAAAAATAATCCGCAAATCATGAATATTCAGCCTCCTACACATAATCTTATTTTAAATGCAGAGTCTGAGATTGACATCAGTAGTGATTTTAATACTGAAATTGAGAGTATGGCAACCACTCTTCCCTTATCTCCAAATGTGGTTCGTCGAGGTCAGTTGCCCACCAATATTCCTAATTCGGCGAAACCACTTGAGGTTGAAGCAAATAATCAAGAAATTGAAATTAAAATTAACGATAGAACATTTTTTAGAGAATCAAGCGTTTCTTCAATGGTGTCTCAGCCTGAATATGAGTCGCTCGAACGAAGCGAACTTGATAGGGCGGTTAGATCAAACCAAATTAATGACAATACAGGTCTTGGAATTAGTACAACGACTGCTACTGGTTATGTGGTAGGAGGTGATTGGCTTTCGGGTGAACTTTTAAGACTCTATGAGAAAATGAACGCCTCAGTAGGAATTCGGTCAAAGCGACCTATGCACTCAAGATCGACGCCAGCAGCATCTGATACGATGGGAAGCGATTATGAGGATGAAATATCACTTACATCACAGCATTCCTTACCATCTGATTTGTAAAAAAAACATACATCAAAGCGGCATTTATTTTTTCTAGGTAGGGACGTCCGTCCATGACGATGACGATGACGATGCTCTCACTGATAAGGGTTCACACACACAAAAACTGCGGATAAGGACGCACCCACATCCGCGCGCATTATGTGTACTATGTAGAGAATGTACGGTTAATTATATTCTAATGTTTTAATTTTTGAATATTTATTATCTAAAAAAGAAGAATTGGATGAGCCCGCAGTCCCAGTTCCTATGTTACCGACAAGTGGCTATTGTAACCTCTTTCGGCGGCGAGACATGTGTGGGAAATTCCGGTGCAGGACGTCAGAACACTGCCATCAATGGTCGTAATTTGCTTTGCGTGCACCCAGCCGAAGTGAGCGGCAAACGGCGAACGGGGGAGGGCAATCAAGTCATGCGAGATGAGATTGTGTGGCCTTGCATAATAGCAACTTTGGATTCGACTGCGGTATAAAGCACTCCAATTTCGCCCTATAGTTTAATATATTCTTTTTATTACAGTTCATATCAGATATACCCAATTTTCTATCATGTCCAACAAAAACACCGTACCTTTAGGCGACTACCTGTTCACGCGCTTCAAGCAGCTCAATGTGACGTCGATCTTCGGCGTTCCGGGCGATTTCAACCTGGAGCTTCTGGATCATATTTACAATGTGGAGGGACTCCGCTGGGTGGGGAATACTAATGAACTAAACGCTGGGTATGCCGCTGACGGTTATTCCCGTGTCAAGGGTCTTTCAGCGCTGGTTACCACCTTTGGGGTGGGTGAGTTATCGGCACTGGCCGCCGTAGCTGGCTCTTACGCTGAGCACGTTGGTATGGTCCATATTGTCGGTGTGCCCTCAGTGAGCGCTCAAAAGGACCAATTAATGTTACATCATACGCTGGGTAACGGCGATTATGATGCCTACCGATTGATGTCAGCCCACATCACTCATTCGACTTATTCTATCACTGATAATAGTATCAATGCAGCTCAATGCATCGATGATGCTATTCAGGCTGCTTACATTCACCAGAGACCAGTTTATCTTACGATTCCTACTAATTTAGTCAAGATTGAACTACCGGCCAAGAATTTGGAAAAGCCTATCGACGTATCGTTACCGGCCAACGATCAAGAAGCCGAAACTGAGGTCATTGAGCGGATTATCACCATGATTAAGCGTGCCGAACGGCCCATTATGCTCGTTGACGCATGCGCCGCACGTCATCATTGTATCTCAGAAACGGCTGATTTGGCTAAAGCACTTAACTTCCCAGTCTTTGTAACCCCGATGGGCAAGGGTGCTTTTGATGAAGAGAATGAACGGTTTGGTGGCGTGTATGTGGGATCACTTTCCTCACCTGAAGTTTCTAAAATAGTGGATTCGTCTGACTTGGTACTTTCCGTGGGTGCTATGCTTTCTGATTTCAATACTGGCTCTTTCTCCTACGGTTACACCACTAAGAACGTGGTGGAACTTCACTCAAACTTTGCCAAGGTTAAATCCGCCATGTATCAAAAGGTGGGTATGGCTCAATTGTTCCCTGCCTTGCTCAAGTCTCTGGCAAGTATTTCCAAGGATTTGGCCGCTAAGGATTTCATAAAAGTACTCCCTCCCAATACACATCTCACGCCCACCCCGACAGGTACTGAAATCACTCATAAATGGTTGTGGACTCGTCTTGGTAGTTTTTTCAAAAAGGGCGATATTGTTATCACTGAAACTGGTACATCTTCCTTTGGTATTGTTCAAACTAAATTCGCTACTGGTGTTTCGGGTATTTCTCAAACTCTTTGGGGTTCAATTGGCTATTCAGTTGGTGCGGCCTTAGGTGCCGTGGCAGCCGCCGAGGAAATTGATCCCTCTAGAAGAGTAATTCTTTTTGTTGGTGATGGTTCATTACAATTAACCGCCACTGAATTTTCTACCATGGCTAGATGGAATTTGAAACCTTACCTTTTCATTCTTAACAATAAGGGTTACACAATTGAAAGATTCATCCATGGCCCAAAGGCCGCTTACAATGATATTCAACCTTGGCAAAATTCTAAGCTTTTAGAAGTATTCAACGCGAAAAATTATGAATCATTGCAAGTCCACACTAATGGTGAATTAGATAAACTTTTAGCTCTCCCTGCGTTCAATAAAAATAGCATGATCAGATCAATTGAACTTTTCTTGCCCCAAATGGATGCTCCTCAGAGTTTGATCAAACAAGCTGAAATAACATCTAATACCAACAAAAAGGAATGATCTATCTCAATAGTTTCTACGTTCGTTTTATAATCTAATTATCTACATAGTCTGTTTTCTTTAATTTGATTATTTATTAGTGATTTTAAAATTTATCAAGCGCCATGGTGTGTGTCACCTGTAAATTCTTCAAACGTAACAAATATATATTACAATATGATATAGTATTAAGCATGAATAGCTACTTATAAAACATGAATAAATGGAAAATATAAAGTAAAATTGATAATCGAAAAGAAGAAAGTTTGTTAAAATGGGAATAAAGAAATTTGAAGAAAAAATAACTAATTTATGCTAAACCTGGGGGGTAGCACTTTTAGTCTTCTTGGCTCTTCTCCCACTGGGCGCGGGTGTAGCGCCATTAGGTGTATTTGCACCAGTGACCGAAGCCGAATCAGCTTCATCACCATCAGATCCATCACCCCCGTTAGCGGCAGCGTCCTTGTTATATTTTCTCTTAGCACTACCAGGTCCTCCAACTTCTCTAACAATACAAGTCAATAGCGTTTGACAACGTCTAGCAATTTCAACACTGGTCCTACTTAAGAAGAACCAATCAAATCGGAAAATAGGACTAGCACGAATAGCTTCACGAATCTTTTCATAAATATTCTCACTATCAAGACCAAATCGATTCATTTGAACAAGTAAATATCTGTCTTCTTCTTCAGTATAGATCTTCTTGTTGTGACCGGGAGGATAGATAATTGTAAGGATTTGCATAGGGTTAGGACAAGACTCAACCTTTTGCTTTAAGACTGACTTTTGATTAGTGATCTTACGAGTTTTCTCTTCACCAGCCTCGATTTGGGCAATGTATCGATCGTAACCCTCTACTTCAGTGTACTTTTCCCAAAACACCTTAGCATAGTCTTGCACATCTTGTAAGGACTTATCATCAAATTCGGCCGCAATCTCCTTGTAATTATCTCTACCGTATTTAGCACATTCTTGGACAAATTTAGTGAAATCACGCCTAGACCAATTAGCAAACCCTTCATTGATGAGTAACTTCTTTTCTTCCTCTTCCTGTTCGGTGAGTGGCTCTGAAGAGTCAATTTCATCTTGTTCAAGTTGTCTATTAGCCTCTCTATCTTCCAATTCGTCTTCAGTGCCTTCAGCTAAAGGAACCTTATATTCAATTAATTTACGGTAGTAAGAAGTTTCCTTTTCTTGAATATCAACTAATCTCTGAGGATAGAATTGATGATCTTGAATATTAATCTGTTTAGGAGGTCTGGGAGCCTTAGGTTCATCCTTCTTATCCTTGTTACTGTACATAACATCACGGTAATATCCGTCAACAGAATAATTCTCCTTTCGTTCACGTTTTGTAGGTTGAATCCAGATTTGACCGCTCAGAGACTTCTTGTCCTTATTTATCTTTGTGAAATCAGTACCATTCCATTCGTATGCTGAATCAGAAGAAAATTTTTGCAAATCGTCAAGACCCAACTTTTCATAACGACTATTCAACTTGGCAGTCTTTTCTTCACCCTTCCTTAAAATTTCATCAAGGTCAATATCTTCATCAGCGTTAACGCCATCACCATCCTCAGAACCTTTTGCAGCATTTTCGAAAATTTTGTCAGCACCATATTGGATCATACTGACTAATTCATCTTTATTGTTAGCGGTGGTTGCCGCTGATGATCTAGCCCGACCTTGTTGAATAACTAATTGATCTAATCTTAATTTTTGAGTAGCCCTCTCCAAAACCTTTTCTTCAATAGCATTTTCAGTAACAAGTCTGAAAACGGTTACTTGCTTCTTTTGACCAATTCTATGAGCACGATCCATGGCTTGTAAATCAGCTTGAGGATTCCAATCAGAATCGTAAATGATAACAGTATCAGCGGTGGTAAGATTAATACCGAGACCACCAGCACGAGTTGTCAGCAAAAAGATAAACTTATCAGAGTCAGGTGCATTGTAATTATCAATTGCTTCAATACGATCTTCATGAGCAGTTTGACCATCGATACGACAGTATTTGTAGCCTCTGAAAACACAGTAATCTTCTAAAATATCCAATAATCTACTCATTTGAGAGAATATTAATACACGAGATCCCTTTTCCTTTAATTGCTTCAATAGCTTATCTATAATCTTTAACTTTGCAGAGTTATAAACCAAATGTTCATCGGTTGTATAAGGAGGACCCGGTTCGGCACCATCGAATAAATAGGGATGATTGCAACATTTTCTTAATTGCATAACAATATTTAATAATCGGGTCTTTTCACCCTTTCTAACTTGACCATTAACGGCGCCAATATCCTTTTCAAGAATCTTTTGATACCATTTACGTTGCATATCAGACATACCGACGTAAACGTTAACTTGCTTCTTGGGAAGTAAACTCTTTTCGACATCGGCCTTAATACGACGTAACAAGAAGGGTCGAAGTACGGAATGTAATTGCTTAATTATTGAATCCTTCTTTTCCTGATCATCACCTTGATTCTCGAACCATTCATCAAATGTAGCTGAAGATGAGAAAATATCAGGCAAAATGAAGTTTAATAATGCCCATAATTCATGCAAATTATTTTGTAATGGTGTACCGGTAATTAAAAGACGATTTCTCGATGAAAACATACGAATAATCTGTGACAGCATTGAGTCTTCATTCTTGATACGATGAGCTTCATCAATGGCGATATATTGCCAGGCAAATCGCTTAAGATAACCCTTTTCTTTCAGAATCATTTCGTAAGAAGTAATGACTACATCGAAATCGCAAGCCATTAATCGATTCTTTATCAAACCAGTACGAGATTCTTTATCACCTTGTAAAATTAAAACTTGAACTTCAGGGGTCCATTTAGCGAATTCACGAGACCAATTATCCAATGTAGATTTTGGTACAACGACAAGATGAGGGCCAGCCACACCCTTAACGTATCTCATATAACCAAGGAACGAAATTGTTTGCAAAGTTTTACCCAAACCCATTTCATCGGCAAGAATACCTGAGATATTATTCTCGTATAAAGAAATCATCCAATTCAAACCTTGAACTTGATAATCACGTAATTTACCATGAACGTAAGCGGGGGATTCAGTGAAAACAGTAGTTTGTTCTTCTTCATCATTAGCCGTTAATAGTTCAGCATCCTCTTCCTTCTCGGTCTTTCTGTGGCGATGATCAGTACTGTTTCCAATTGACTTTGAGGTATTACCGAGAGAGTTTTCAACTGACTCGACGATCTTTGCGAATCGAGCATCAACCTTAGTACGAGAATCAATGAAATGTCTGAATAAGTCACTGATAGAAAGCAAGTACTTTATACGCTTAGTTTGGAAAGCAATAGAATCATCCTTTCTAACGCCATTTTCTAGTAAATAGTTATCTCTCATATCAGCAAATTGTTCAGGGGTGTAACTCTGTAAAATTGGTGTAGAGGGTGTCAGCTCGCGAAGCGAGGGGATAGGTGTTGGTGAAGGTTCCATTTTTTATTTTTTGTTTACTTTTTTGATATTGTTTTTCTTCTAAATTTTATCACTTTTTTTGTTGTTTGTTTGCGTGGGCAGCGCGAAGGTGAAATTTTGAGTAATATGCAACGGGTCACGATGAGTTAGAAAGTTATGGATGCTAACTTATATTTTCTCAACCAGGCGGTCTGACTTGTTGGCTCGTCTTAATTGGTTAATATAGCCAAAGCAATGTAAACTCGAGGCCGATATGGAAGCAGCAGTGAAGGCTCTAAAAAAACGTTTAGGAAAAGCGCTGGGAGACGCGGACACGGTCACGAATTTGTGTTGGATTTCAGGCCGGGTGATTGATCAACATACGAAGAGAGCGTAAAATGAGGCTTTTATCTTAATAGAATTGCTCAGATCATTGATTTTAATTTATTAATATTGGGATTATAGTTATATTACAGGAGCCATCTTAGCCTAAACGAGCGGAATCGTCCTCGAGCTCACGGAAAAATACCGAGTCCTTCAGATCATCGTCTCTGATCATTCTGGCATCAAGCCCGTCCAGGTCCTTGGCAATAGCAGAGGGTAAAGTCGCCTGAGCTTCAGCCGGGGTTGGCTCTTGAATAGAAACCCCGGGCATCACAAATTCGTTATCGCAGTGAGGACAGAATTGATCTGATTCATCAAAATCAGTAAGGTCCTTACGGAACGCCTTTTTGCACTTTTTGCAGATGAAGGTGACTTCAAATGTCTTTACCAGCTCATGATCTTCATTTTCGTAATGACCTGTAAAATTCCCGACCCTGTTAGTCTAGACCATAATATAAAGGGGGGCAATCACCGATATTATACTTACATTGCGGGCAATCATACCATTTTCTGCAACACTAAGTTAACTAGTTAGTGATACCGCCATTTAGCAGGAGACGACACGGATCTGCTAATACATACCGTGGTTCTTACAGAGACCTGGGCAGTTGTGAAATGTTTGCACATGGTTTACAGTTATCGTGTTTGTTTGTTTATCTGATCGGACCAGAAGTCCATTGAAGTACGGCGATGCCCTTACCCTGGAGCTATATTGTGGATTATTCGGCAAGAAAAAAAGCTCTTGGTGGAGATCAAGCCTTGAACGGACAGCTGTTGAGGTATTGGAGACAATCAGAACAGCAATGATCTGTAAATGGATAATATTGTAAAGTCCAATCTTGGAATTACAAGAAGATTTCCCTATTCATCGCTCGTACGCCGCTATTGTGGCTGCTTAGTCATGCATCGTTACCAGAAGAAGGCTCATCTAACATTACAAATCGCCGTTATCGATTTCATTTTTTGAACTTTTCACTTTTTTCCATTCATCATCAACAACCGTTTTCACCCTTTTCCAATTTATATTAAATATATCACCACTTTTTTAAGTGGTATCTTATTCCAAATCAATATGTCTTCTATAACCGAAACGCGGTCGGAGCTTGAGATAAAGCCCGCCGTGCCACCACCTACGGAAATGGCTCCCGAGCCTGAACACTGTCCTGGCCCGGAAAGTGAGCAAGCTGGTAGCTCTGATGCTTGTGCCGGTTGTCCAAATCAACTTATCTGTCAAACGGCGCCTAAGGGCCCCGATCCTGATTTGCCCTTAATCGCGGCTCGTCTCGCTGGTGTTCGTCATAAAATTCTAGTGTTATCCGGTAAGGGCGGTGTGGGCAAATCAACCTTCACCTCCATGTTAGCATGGGCATTCGCTTCAGATCCTGATTCTGAGGTTGGTCTCATGGATGTAGATATCTGTGGACCCTCTTTACCTAAGATGATGGGAGCTGAAGGCGAACAAATTCATTCTTCTGCTAATGGCTGGTCTCCGATTTACGTTTCCGATAACTTGGGTATGATGAGCATCCAATTTATGTTACCCTCACCTGATGATGCTATTATCTGGAGAGGTGCTAAGAAAAATGGTCTTATTAAACAATTCTTAAAGGATGTGGATTGGGGAAATTTGGATTATTTGGTTGTTGATACTCCCCCTGGTACAAGTGATGAGCATTTAAGTATTAACACATACATGAAGGAAAGCGGAATTGATGGTGCTATTATTATTACAACCCCTCAAGAGGTTGCACTTTTAGATGTTCGTAAGGAAATTAATTTCTGTCGTAAGGCCGGAATCCCTATTTTAGGCCTAGTGGAAAATATGTCGGGCTTCGTATGTCCAAATTGTAGGGGTGAAAGTTTTATTTTCGCACCAACAACTGGTGGCGGTGAAGCTTTAGCGAAAGAAGTCAATATTCCCTTTCTTGGTAAAGTTCCTCTTGATCCTCGTATCGGTAAGTGTGCTGATGAGGGTGAGAACTTTTTGGATATGTACGCCGATAGTCCAACATGTAAGGCTATTATGTCCATCATCAGAAGAATTAGATCTGATATGGGTGAACCATTATTGTCTGATGATGAGGGTGATGAAAATTAAGTTTCATCAACGGGGAGCTCGATCTTTGTATTTTTTTGTATATGTACCTTTGAATTATCTTGTAATCTGTAAATACGTAATTTTAATTCGTTTGGAAACTACTTTGATATTTCTTTTCGGCTTTTTATTAGCATTGGCTGGTACTTAATATATGTGCCTTACGTAAGCAGATTAAATTATCCAGCGTTGCATATCTCCTCTACAATATGTAACTCAAAAGCTCCCTTAAAAATACTATAGGCAATAATGTCATCCGGTTTAGAAGGGCTCCAGATACTCAAGTCCAATTTATCTGCCAATGTGTCAAGGGTTATATCTTTAATGGATTCTTTACAATATCTTGATCCTGAATCCACAAAAGGAACTGGTAGTGACAAAAAGAAGCCTGGTTCTGCTTATGTCAATCTTGATTCTATCTTTATGAAGCTTCCCACTGACAGTGTTGTTAAAAACATCAAAGACGAGATCTCCTTATTGGAAATTGAAATAGAAAAAATGAGAGAGATTCTGAGGGAGGTAGAAAGGGTATAAAAACTAGTGAGCGTGTTACGATAGGTTAATATGATGAATATTGGTTTCTGGACCTAGTCTAGATTAGGTGATATTATCCTCAGATTCTCAAAGAGTATTTCAATATGCACTTGGTAATAATACGTTTCTGCATAGGCTGTTTATAATAGATGGTAATATAAAATTCTATCGCTTTGAAATCTTTTATCCATAAGTAATAATCTGGAAAGGATCAAAAAATGATGTTGTTCCGCACTTGTCCTTGAAACAATTGTGAATTTCCTTTTCAGCGTTGTGTTTTATTGTCACAATATGCATTTATATGAATGTGTTATCAGCAAGTTCTCTTTAACGTTGTCCGGGTTCTGTGTTGGTGTATTCTCACAGACTTCAAAACGAAGCTATAGTTCCCATTATATATTAAATTTCTTTTCTAGATCATTAATAAACTATTATTTATATGATATACTTTCATGTATTTTTTAGATCTCTTTCTTTGTGATAGAGTTGGCCTGTTTTCGCTTACGATGGGGACATTTTAGGTATCAAAAAAACTGAGAAACTGATTAGTATTTGCTTCAAGAAAACACATTTTATTATTGTATTAATCTTAGACTCAATATGGCTGGGTGGGTTATGAAATTATCGTACCATTATGATGACAAATGAGCCGGTTTACATTTTTAATGAAAGATGAACCCTCCTATTTTGGGGGTTCATCAGGATTCATTAGGTTCCTACTGAGCAGGATTGAAACTTCTATAAATAGTAGATATTTTGAGAAAAGGGGACTGCCCTCAGCTGTTTTCATTGGTTTTCAGGTGCGCTCGTGGTACATTCAAAGATGGTAGAAGTAGTTCCTTCGCCTTGTTTAAGCCTGAAACCTCTTTTCCCTTATGTATACTGAAACTCAAAGCTATTAACAGCAAACAGAGAAGCTATGAACAGTAAATAGAGATTAAATATGAAATGTTTTGTTTCGGAGATGAAGTTTAACCATCTATCAATACACAAAACCTTCAAGTTTATGATTATGAGATTGACTCAAAGAGAAAAACACTAATAAAGATGCGTGGATAATCTATTAAGGTAATATTTTTTTTCTAAGAAGCCTTTATCAACGTCAGTTATATATCAAATTCACCGTCTTCTATTGGTATTACTTTTGAAAGGTTGTGAACTTTCTGTCTTTGTTTACCTAAAACAAAACCAGTTCTATTGACACTGTCATGAAAGAAATAACCAGGGATTATATTATTATAAGAATAAGGTTAAACCAAGGAATTGTTGACATCATTGAAAATTTCCGATCTGAGGAAACAAAATTAGACCTCATAGTATAGGAACTGACCGAGTGGATAAGTGTGCCCAGGGAGCAACATATCGGTAACACAAAATCTATGGAGGCCATCAAGCTAATTCATTTGAATGAAAAATATGATTTACATTGTATGAAATTTTATGTGGTTTACCAGGCGTTGGAGGCAAAAAGACAAGACATAACGGAAGCGCAAAAGATTGAGTTTCAACTTATGAGAAAAACACTCGGCCCGAAATTAAAATTGTTCATGGATGCTATTCATAAATTTATGAATGAAAGTTGAGAAGGAATAATAGAGACTCGATTATTGAACCAACCTTTATAGGGAAGCACCGAAGCTTAAGGGGGAAGCATCCCCAACTTATAATTCACAATTGTATCTTTCCTTATATCTTTTCATATGGATAAACTAGGTTAAAATTAAATGGTTTATGATCAGAATCTGTCCATTCTGATACGTTTTGTGAATCAATATATCCTAACGGTCATATCAGTATTGAACCTGTGATTGGTTCTAGTATCCCAGAGGGCCAATCCATATATATCCGCGTTAACCAAGATGAGAATACGTACTCGATAACCCGGATTATATCACGCCATAGTACTACACTAGTGATTCCTAAAGCAACGAACTCTTTGAAGAGAACCTTTCCTGCCTGGGGTTCAACGCATGTAAGCTCAATCCCATTGTAATAACCAAGATACTATGACACACATTATTAAAACCTATATTAATAATCTTTGTTTTTCAAGATCGAATCTGAATATTGTTAGGCATTGATTTCATCATCACCTTTTAATCATTGTTAATTTATGGTCTGTGATCCTCGCATCCCGGTACTCATTTGTTAAACTATTATTGCATATAAATAACTGAAAATAGTATAAACAAAAAGATTGTTTGAGATATTTGTAACAATGAAAATGAAGATATTTTAGTGAATAATATAATTAATTGATTAAAGGATAGATGTAACTAAGTGCGGAATAGCCCTAAAATCAATGATTTGATATTTCTCTGCTAGCCTCTATTATTGCGTTTATTTTCTTATCACTTTGAGCTCAAACATTCATTTGTCCTGGTTGCAAATACAATGACGTAAGTTGAACCGCGCTGAAATTTACCCGCATAACAAGATTGATATTGCCGAGCTCTAGAATTTCATCAATTGTAACCCATTGAATTCTTTCATTCTGCTTGACTTTTTATTCTTATTTTGTAACTGTGACGAGGAAAGGCCTAGATGGAGTATAAAGAACCAGATATATATAGCAAATAACATAAGCTTCCAACGTTAGATCATAAAATTCTGGTTAGAAGATCTTTCATCGACAAATGTCCGCTTGTTTGTCTAATTTCCACTCAGTATGTGCATAACTTTGTATATCCCTTGTATTTTCTAATATAGGTGAAGGTTTTACACTAAATAAGATATATGTTGGTCCTTTACATTTATTATTACAACAAACCCCAATCAGCTTTACTAAATCGTAAAAACCATCGAGTAAGCCCAGATTATTTATCATCAGATCAGATTTTTTTATCTCAAGAAGATTTATTAATTCTAAAATCAGAAAAGACCACAAAAAAGACAATTTGGCCGAGTGGTCTAAGGCGGCAGACTTAAGTTGTAATTTATTATCAAGTAATCTGCTATTCGGAAGAATGCAAGGGTTCGAACCCCTTAGTTGTCATTATGGGCATGTAGTGTAGTTGGCTATCGCGTCTCCTTCGCAAGGGGAAGGTCTCCGGTTCGATTCCGGGCTTGTCCACCTTCTTTTTAGAAAGACGGTGAGTCGCGAGATGTGATGGGATTACACACCATTTTTTTTATGTTTTTTAGCTGACATTTTGAGCCAAGTTTATAGAGATTAAGTGAGCGCTTTACGATTTTAGAAGGATGATCGGTCCCTGCTACCACAGGCTATCATGGCATTATTTCAGAGTGCTTTGATATTTTGTTATCCGACTGAGTTTAAAAAAATTGATTCTTCTCGTATAGCTTGTCATTTTTACTTTAGTTGTTCTACTTGTAGTGTTTTCTGAAAAAGATCACATTGATAGCGATTCGCTAATTCTTCTACCTTCATGTGGTTATATGATAAAAAATTCTTGTAAAGAATATGGATAGAACTTTATACAATAAAATAGACACAAATACCCCACGTAAGCTCGGATAAGCGGCCCCGGGCTGCCGGTCATTTCAATTATTTACAGCTCATGCGCCGTGTGCCGACGCAGTAACACTAGTTTAGGCGACCCCCCCCCACTTATTAAAAACCACCCCTCCCTCATAAAAGCTTAAACGGTTTATGAGCTTAAAATAATGTTGGGATTTGCCCCGGGGTTCGTGTGAGGTGCTAGCCATCGATGACATAATCTGTACTATATGCCACGCAAGTGGGGAAGCTTACCCGGAATTCGGCAGGAGGTGCTGATCACTTGATTACGCTGCCTTATTCAGCGGTAGAGCCCTGATCCGAACACGGCTTGAAACGATCCGTTATTGTCCTCTTGCAATCTGTATAATTACCTCCAGGAAGACTATCACGAACTTGTTTCTTATCGCTGCTAATAACTGTACTCTACCCCATCCGCTCGCATTTGCCCTTTTAATCTTTGCACCTCCCCCCGCCCCCCCCACCCACTGTCTTTTTTTCGCTCCGACATCAGGCCTCACTCATCTCTCCCCCCGATCCCATTCCCCGACCGAACCATCATCCATCGGCAACCTGAAACCACACCACATTGACCAAAAAACCAAAGACACGTCACAACAACAATGACTTCTCAAGCCTCTACTACCAATGTGTTCGCGCCCGAACCAGTCCATAAGAATCACTCCTTATCCCAAATTTTATCGGCGATGTCATCATCATCGAACGGACAAAATAAACCCCATGAGTGTTCAGAACATAGCCATAATAATCACTCAATGATTCCGTCACCCTCAGCGGTCGATATGGACTCTTTAATCGGACCCCGAGCCACTTCATTTTCTGATATCCCCCTAATTTCGCCTGCCTTCACCCCGAGCCATATACCATTATCTAGAGCACCTATCCCCCATGACGCTTCCAAGGATACCGGTGCCTTAAGGTCATCTTTACCGGAAAAGTTACCTTATGTTGAATGTGTAGTGAGAGCCAGAATCCCTACAACTAGCGGTTCCGATATTTTCTTACACTTATACAAAAATGACGTTGACAAGAAAGAACATTTAGCGATCGTCTTTGGTAATAATATCAGAAGTAAGTCAGTTGATGCCCCGCGTCCTAATGAAACTGAAATGGATCGTATGACTCGAGGCGCCTACACAGGAACCCTTTACCCCGGTAGAGAAACAAGTTTCCATAATGAAAATGACGGTAATTTAGCTGAAGATTTCGGTAATGAATCACCATCATCGGCTCGACTAGTTAGAATTCACTCGGAATGTTACACTGGTGAAATCGCTTGGTCGGCTCGTTGTGACTGTGGTGAACAACTGAATGAAGCAGCTAGACTGATGAATGAAGCTGGTGAAGGTATTATTGTCTACTTGAGACAAGAAGGTAGAGGTATTGGTTTAGGTGAAAAGTTAAAGGCTTACAATCTTCAAGATTTAGGCGCTGATACGGTTCAAGCTAATTTGTTATTGAGACATCCTGCTGATGCTCGTAGCTTTTCGCTAGCCACAGCAATTTTGCAAGATCTTGATCAAACTGAAATTAGACTCTTGACAAATAATCCTGATAAGATTAGTGCCGTTGAAGGTAAAAATAGAGAAGTAAAGGTCGTAGAAAGAGTCCCCATGATTCCCTTAGCTTGGCAATCGAAGGACGGTGGTATTAGAAGTGCAGAAGTTGAAGGATATCTTCGTACCAAGGTGGAACGTATGGGTCACATGCTGAATTTGAACAACTAAATCTTGTTCTACTAATATATGAAATTAAAATAACGACATGGGATGATAGGCACTGAATATTTTTTAAAAATAAGATAAAGAATAAAATAACTGAGGAAATTAAAAGACTACAACGATACCTTTTCTTTTACCCCCGTTCTATAATTACAATTATTTTTTTTCCTAATTATCTACCTGTATATACGATTATAAATGAGAATTATACTCTTAATAAACTATTTATATTATTATTTATTATCTTTTATAGATTTATAATGGGTGAGGATAAATCGCTCTTCTGCCGCCCGTCTACCCAATTTCGCCTCTTTGAGGCTGCATAAGTAATTCTTGCTCCGTTCCAACTTTGCATTTCAAAGGACAATTCTAAATCATTAATAATGTCATCTTCCGCAGTTTTTCATAACTTATCTTCCGTCACTCAAACAGGGAAGCCCTTCTCTTTCTCGAATCTCGCTGGGAAGGTAGTTTTAGTGGTTAATGTAGCCTCCAAATGTGGCTTCACACCTCAGTACACAGGACTCGAAGAATTATACAAAAAGTACAATGGTCAAGGGCTTGAAATTATTGGGTTCCCATGTAATCAATTCGGTCACCAAGAACCGGGGACTGATGAAGAAATTGGATCCTTTTGTAAATTGAATTACGGTGTTACTTTCCCCATTATGAAGAAGGTATCGGTTAATGGTAGTGATGCCGACGAAGTTTATCAATTTTTGAAGGAAAAAAAGTCAGGTCTTTTAGGGTTCAAGGGAATCAAATGGAATTTTGAAAAATTCTTAATCAATCAAGATGGTGAAGTCATTGAAAGATACGGATCTACAACTAGTCCCGATAAGCTCGCTTCCGTCATCGAAAAGCTTTTGAAGGAGAAGTCAGACAAGTAAGACAAGTGAGGTTCGTAGCTAGATATCCGCAGCGAGAACATTTAAACGCCCTCACTTATTTATTAACCTTATTTAATACCATTTAATTCTACTTTATTTAATTTTATCATTAGTGTTGTCATGGCCAGACAAACAATTACCCGGCCGGAAAAGTCACGGGACGATACTGAACGAGCCAAAAGTAAACAAGATGGCGATCTGCCCCCATAAGATTAGTTTGACACGTTAAAACGCAACAAAATCTTAACACAATGGTAAGTACACCACGATAAAAGGAACCAAAAGTAATATAATGATATACTAACGCTTATCACTAGTCTACTAAAGCCTACAAAGACGCCTTTGCACTCTTCGATAAAAAGGGTACCGGTCGTATCCCTCAAGAAGCTCTTGGTGATCTTTTAAGAGCCATTGGCCAAAACCCTACTTTAGCCGAAATTTCCACTCTTGAATCTTCGTTACCTTCTTCGGAATTTGACTACGATGCCTTTGTTAAGATTATTACAAGACCCGATGGGTTCAAGTCCTTAGGTGAACCTGAAGATTACATTAGAGGTTTCCAAGTCTTCGATAAGGATAATACTGGATTAATTGGTGTTGGTGAATTGAGATACATTTTAACTTCGCTTGGCGAAAAGCTTACTGACTCTGAAGTTGATGAGCTATTAAAGGGTGTTAATGTCACTAGAGATGGTAACGTGGACTACACTGGTATGTTTGATTTACTTTTATTTTCTACTGATCCTTTTTACTAACATATTTACTTTTATACATAGAATTCGTCAAGTCTGTTTTAGCTCAATAGATTACTTTCTGTTTTTGCTATTTATAATTTTTCTCTTCTACTCCTTTTCCGTTTCTTTCCTGATTGACTTTTTGTATTTATTTGGATAGTTTTGTTCTATAACGGGTATCCTTAGTTTCTATATATATATTATTATTATTATTATTTATATTTATATTTGAATGTTACAGTCATGATTTTTCTTCCAGTAATGGTTAACAAGGTTAACCGGTGTAGGATTTTAAGACCCCTTAAAGGACACAGTTAACGAGGAATGTGAATAATGAAGAATGTAATTACAGAGCCTTTACTTAAAAGCAAACTCATTGCCATTGTTTGATACATAATGAGTTTTGTGGACTTTAAAGTATACCGAATAATTGACGCACTCTTGTATTTGAAAACGAATCAACCCATCTTCCCAGTTTTGGCTAACGATACTGAATCCCTTAAAACTGAAAACAGGTATTCAATATACATAAAATATAAATTTGATAAATCAATATCAATATGAATTGTGGAAATTCTAAGAAAAATAAATGGCAACATAATGATGGTAAAGATGGTTCCTTTAAACGACGTCGCTCATCTGTATCATTCATCGATCTTAATGATATATGTGAAGAATCACAAAAGCGACTAAAAAGATACTCTAATACCACCAAAGAAGATGAATCATTTTATAAGTTTAGTCAAACTAGCTCTAATCATGATATTATAATTCAATTGGATAGTGATCGTAATGCGAGTTCGAGGAATGTAATCCAACAACAACCGTTCGGACCTCATAGCCACCCTCACGATACTGAAAAAGAAAATATATTTCTTAATTCAATTATTAATGATAAATTTTTCGATAATGGAATTGTATCAGCGCCCAATTCCTCTCATAGTGATGACACTATGACCGATGATGATTCCATCACAAAGCTTATGTTGGATAATCCATCTTCTCCCACTGGCACTGGCAGGTCAACCGATATTAAAGACCGGAGTATTTTATATAATAAACAAAGATTACAATCAGCAAATCAAGTAAAAAATATTCTAGGTATCTCTGAGAATCGATTTGAATCAATGGTGGAGTTATATGGTCCACCACTTGTTGAGAAGATAAGACCTCGCCCAATATCTATACACACAACTACAAATATGTTACCCCGAACCCCCAGAACTCCCGATTATAGTAATCGAATAGTACACAGTGCAGACTATCAAGAATCAGAAAACTCATCTGATTTCTTTGATTCAGCTGGTAGAAAGCTAGATGAGGAGAATTTTGATATCTCTTCAGAGTTCCCACGCATTCATCATAGCCAAGGTGCTATGGACCGACAACGCATTAGCCTAAATTTAGATCCATCGTTAATTCAACCAGACCGGTCAATTTGGTTAATTAAAGATTCAACTATTGCCAATAATGATACCTCAATGACAAGGGATAAATGTAGGTGGAAGATCAAGAATTCTTTATTTTATTTTCCCATTATAATTTAGCTAACATTATTTTTCTTTCTTTTTTAGTTACTGTCCTAGATGCCGATACGCGAAATACAGGCTTTAATTCGCCAGAACATGATTTCAGTATGCTAGATGATTCGATAGACGGCCTTCGTGAACCGGACGAGGAACAAATGGATGATCCCGTTGAACACCGAACGACTCTACATAATTATACAAGCGATGGAGAAAAGGAATGGTTTGAATTTTTATTCAAGTAATAGATGTAAATTTATTATTATTCTTTTTATTATTAGTATATGTTTTTATTAGAGTATCTAAAAAATATTTCTGAGAATACAAAATGTATTTTAGCTTTAATGCAATGATTAATTATTTACCTTATCTCTTAATTGACCCAAGAATTGGTAATAACTAAGAGCTTGATCAGTCTTATCCTCGACTAAGAAGGTAGTAGCCCACAGTCTTAAAGCTGGATCACCATCTTCTCTAACAATGTAAAGATTAGGCCATGTAATTTGATCCTTACTTTCACGACACTTGGCAATAATTGAACGAAGTCTTAAATTCATAGGATTATCAAGTTCAGGGATTTCGGCCTTACCGGCCTTCACATGTTGAAGTGATTGAACGCCAAATACATCTTCAATTAGCAATGACACGGCATCACGACCAACCCAAAGGAAAAGAATTTGACCATCATTAATAAGGTAAAGACCATGTGATACAATACTGGCCGCTGTTAAATTCATTTTGGGTGGTAGAATAATTTCACCAGTTTCCTCTGAAGGTGAACCAGCTTCATCGGGCATATCATGCAATGAAAAGAATTCAGGATGAACGTATTTGACTAAATGAACATCAGGTAAGGTACTCAATAAACAAAGTGCAGCTGACCTTAAGTCACTAGGAATTTGAGCTGATTTTCTTAAACCAACGTGCTTGATAAGAGAATTAACAAGCAAAGGTAACATTCGCAAATTAGCACTGAATTGTAATGGAGCAGAAGCGCCAACATTTGTAGTCATTAAATCCTTCTTGTAAGTTTGAAGCATACCCGTTAAAGTATTTGTAAGATAATCACGAGCATCAGCGAGACCGGATGACAGCGCCTTTTCTACTGCCTTTTGAGTCAAGTAAGCGGTAATAGCAATTTGATCAGCCGAAGCGTAAACATCTTGTAGTTGAGTAGTAGTGGGGATAGCAATAGTAGTAACTCTAATACGACGTTCACCATTACAAGTAGTATGTAAAACGGCACTTTGAATGGGTACCCAGGGTCTATTCAAAGTTTCATCGAGTGAAACTTCAACGACATAACTTTGATCACGAGGGAACGTAGGGAATGAACATAAATCGGATGAACGATTGAAAAAATTACCGTAAAAGGCGTTCATTCTAAGACCAGTAGCACCACGAACTCTGAGGACGGCTTCGAGAGCAATTTCTTGTGAAAGATGTTCACCAAGTTCATGAGCAAACTTAATGGCATCCTCAGATCTACTAGCTGACCAACCGGGGTAAAGATGAGTTTGACCAGCGGTGAATCTAGGTAATGATGATAATGAGGCAACATCTTGGTAAGAAGATGAGAATAAGAACATATCAACTGAGACTTGACTCTTATTGCAATCAACGGCAAATGATTTATAGAAACTGTTTGCAGTTTGTAAAAGAGAACCTTCCTTATTAGTACCTAAGAATTTCTTATCATCACGGAATTCTAATTTACCGATACCAACATTAGGTAAGGAAGCGGTAATACAAATGATTTTACCACCAACGGGTGAAATTAACTTATAAGCGGCCGTAAGCGCAGAGCCAAGAGCATTATTAGAATTTGTATTTGAAGCAAACATATCGGGTAAACGAGTCAAAAGGTTATCGATATTTTCACGCGAATCCTTGAGGGTAACGAGTAAATTTTCAGGAACTGGTAAGAAGGGATCTTCAATATCCGGGCAAACAAGTAAAGAGGGTTCAGTAACGAAATCTTCTGATGATTGAGGGATACTGAAATAATGAAGACAAGAGTCAGCACCGATAAGTCCAATTCTAGTTCGGCCATCCTTATTAGGGATTCTATCTAAAGATTCTTGAATTGTTCTTACGGCGGTTGCTAAGAGACCATTCTTAATAGCATTAACGCTGACATCAATAACAAAAACGTAAACCAAGGGTTGAGGGGGTCTGACCATGTATTCCGGGGGTGCTACGAAATCGACAACAGAATAATTAAGTTCAGAACGATCATAACGATTGATAGCTTCATTATTACCAATATTCCAATCAAAACTCTGAGGTACTTCATTAGTTAAATGACACATATTACATTTCCATCTATTGCCAGTTTCGAGGAATTGAACAAACGGATTAATGTAGGCACGACATCTACGACATCTACAAATGACGGTATCAGAAACGACTTGAACTGGGTTTGATTTATCGAGTAATGAAGCATAAGGACGAATTACAAGCGCAAAAGGGAGTTTTGATTTTTTCAAAAGAGAATTAGTTGTGGGGATTGCGTTAAGTGTGGATCTCATATACTCATAGGGAGCATTGGAGTTAGAATTACTAGTTACCGAAGCGTTTGACGGTAAAATAAGTGGAGGTGGCGGTAACGCTAAATCGCTGATGGGAGGAGGAATTTGGTGTAGTAAATCAACATTATAAAGTGAGTTAAGGGGTAAAGCCGGGACTTGAGGGGCACCACCCATACCGGGGGTCACACCGGGTTGACCAGCACCAGCACCAATATTCATTTGACCGAATTGACCCAAGAGCGCTTCGGGGCTAGGTGAATTATAACCATATGATGGGGTAGCACTAATACCGACTTGGGGACCACCGGGATGGGCGACATTACCACCAAGGCCAATGGCACTTGAAACGGGGCCAGGAATGGAAGCAGCGGGAGTAAACATGCCGCCAGCCTGTACTTGTCCCGGTTGGCCATACATGGGTGATCCTGAATAAGCAGCGGCCGCAGGATCAGGTACTGGTGCTGATTGGGCTGAGAAGTCATATTGTTGTTGAGGGTACAATCTTCGGCGAGAATGGGGTGCACCTTGAGAAGCCATATTGAATAAAAAAGAGCCTGAAGACTAATTGCACACTGAAAAAAGAAAACAAGAAGATTATTGAAAACGCGTTTCAATTAAACTCTGACGAGGCTCAATTGTATGAAGAAAGTCAAAGGTTTGGATGAGGTTTGAAATGCCACGCAGTGGACTGGGAGATACGGTGTGGGGGTAGCAGCGTAATTTTGGGAACGGTAATCGTCAAAGCTAAGCGTTTGCATAATTATTATAAGAATAGTTAATTTAATGAATTATATAATATTTACAGATTGTATAGTTTCACGCAAGCAAAGCGAGCATATAGGTTAATGTATGAGAAATGGCGATGGATTGATGTTTGACCAACGATTTGGATCGATCACCAATCACCATTCTCGCTACGCTCAAATGATCTACCAAATAGTTCTAGCATGTTGAGCCTTTAATTGAGTTTGAGATAAATTCTTCTTCTTAAACAACATAAACAACATAGCAGTAGTAAAAATACTAAGACCATACCAAGTTACAATATATTGTACATGAGTATTTCTGAAATCAACCTTAGGTTGTCGTCCGATAGGGATAGCGTGACGAGCCATTTGTTCAACAGTATAATATTTTTTATCACCAGCGACGGTATCGAATAGGGCTTCAAGGTAAACATGTTGAGAACCAGTAGCAGCGGCCATAGCGGGGATATCCATAAAATTATAATTCTTGACACCAGCGGCAGGTGAATCTGGAGTGAATCTATTCTTTTGAGGGATTGGTCTAATTAAACACTCAACTTCAATAATACCAGTAGGTAAAGAAGCTTCAGTACGTTTTTCGAGTAATCCAGCTTGTTTAGCAACCCAACCACGGTTAATTAATACGGTAGAATACTTTTGAGTACGTTTATTTTCAGACTTTGATGGTGATTTAGCCCAGAATTTCCACCATGATGATGTTGATTTACTGGGATTAAGGGCAGGATCAATACCTCTTTCATAATCGGCACATCTCTCCAAGGGAGTAACAACGAAATAACCCTCAATACCATCACGCATTCTAGGACCAACGAGCATTTCTTGATCATGACGGAATTTACCCTTGACGAGGACACGTCTATACTCGAATTCCTTTTCAAGAATATCTTGATCTTCAGTAAGTGACGGCGGCAAGGGAAGGGGAGCAAAGGTCAATCTATCCTCACATTCAGCAATCTTTTCGGTTTTCCATGATAATCGGTATACTTGCCAAGTACCTAAACCGAATGAAATAATGGGCATGAGTATAATAAGGGATAAGAAGATCGATCTACGGAATCGCATAGGATCCTTGACTAGTTTAGCGATAGGATTATTATTTTCATCAAATTCAACTTCTTCATCAATTGATTTCGTTAAATCATTATTACGTTGTTCATTGCTAGCGAAAAGATTGCGGCTATTATCTTTACGGATAGGTGACGAGGGAGGAGGTGAGGCAAGGAAAAGTGCAGAGCGAGTAGAAATGGTTCTAAGAGTTACTGGACTGTTGTATCTGACACGCGATACCAATCGCGTGGCATTAATTAATCGACCGCAAATCATTGTCTTTGCCGGTATTTTAATATTGAGATTAATTTCGATACTCAACTGAAGAGTTAATTGGGAGGATTATGTAACCGTAAGTGATTATGCAAATATTATGTAATGTCGACCAGTTTAACCGACGATGACAAATCAAAATAACGTCATTTCAGATGAGATGATTGAATAGAGTGGAATATAGAGTAAGTAAAATGATGAATTGGAATTTTTCACTTTTTTTAGTTTTCTTTTACTTGTTTTTTAATCTTCGCTACATTCTCTGCGCCCACTAAATTCATTAAGCTCACTCAATGGTTGATGATTCATTCTCTCGTAAAGCTAAAGACACCACGGCCGGATTCGCCGGTGGTGTCGCTCAAGTATTAATCGGACAACCGTTTGATTTAATCAAAGTAAGACTTCAAACGGGACAATTCACATCAGTCATGGGAGCCTTTACGACGACATTAAAAAAGGAGGGACCATTAGCCTTCTACAAGGGTACTGCAACACCTCTTTTCGGGGTTGGTGCATGTGTATCATTACAATTTTATGCATTCCATGAAGCTCGTCGACAATTATTGAAAAGCACTGGGGGTCAAAAATTAAGTTATGGACAATTTTATATGGCAGGAGCCGCTGCGGGTATTGCTAATACCTTCATTACTGCCCCAGTTGAACAAATTCGTATTTTATTACAAACGCAGGGGTCCGGTCAGGTCAAGAAATATAATGGACCAATTGATGCGATTAAAAAAATTGTTAATCATAGTGGAGCATTTAATGGTGTTTATAGAGGGTTTTCGATAACTTTATTCCGTGAGGCTCAGGCTTACGGGGTATGGTTCTTAGCCTTTGAATTCTTTATTGATCAAATGGTTAAATACGGTCCTGAGGGTAAACAAAGACGTGATTTACCGGCGTGGAAATTAGCCGCCGCTGGTGCATTAGCCGGTGAAGCACTTTGGTTATCATCATATCCCTTAGATGTAATTAAATCTCGTTTACAAAGTGATGGATTTGGTTCTAAGGCAAGATATAAGAATGCGAGAGATGTTATTAGAAAAACTTGGAATGAAGGTGGTATGAGATTGTTTTGGCGTGGATTGGGGCCAACATTGATGAGAGCAGTACCGGCGAGTGCGGGCACATTTATGACGGTAGAATTAGCAATGAGGGTTTTGGGTTAGCTTCTCGCTTCGCTCGAAACTAAATTGATTCGAACTGATCTTTGAAAAAAGCGAAAAGACTAGTGAACAAACCGAAAGATCGTTGAACAGACATCTCTTCAACCGTTACATACCAATTAGACTACACTATAATAATCAATATAATAATTAATAATAGTAAAAAGAAAATAATCGGTAGGATAGATAAATGTAGAATATAAGAAATGTTATGGGGTAAATGTTACAGTTAGTTGTGACGTTTGACCAAGGCACACAGGACCTACCCAGGATACACTCGATGGCACCGAGTGGAGATCACCGAGCGGATGCTAACGAATCAGGACAAGGAGAGTCAAGAATAAAGTCCTCAACTGATTATATAGCTCTACCAGAGTCAGACTGAGTCAAAGCGCAAAGACATCAGCGTACGCCACACCGGATTAACCAATGGCTGCAGTCGGGTTTATCCGGACGGGGTGGAATCATCGAAAGCGGCAGCCGAGGGAATGGCTTGGCAGTGAGACTCGCGATCCCCTCCACAAAACATGTCCATTATACTCTGTTATACACCCTCTACTAGAACTCTTACTGATCCCACTCTCGCCCACTCCAGACTGGCGAATCACCTGTTAAAAACTCCATCCGTGATTTACCAATCTGTGCCGCACTGCCACAGAACCGCCCACACCAAGCCGCATTCTTATCTTTTTCATCAATCCCAGACAGCTAGGAGAACCTCCTTCACGTCGCTCGCATGTCAGGGCTCCGCGCGTTCCTTCAATTTATCGCCTCATTCAACTTGTTGTTCTTCACCCCACACACGGCCCAAGATGTCCTCCTTCAAGTCTCGTCCCTTGAACGATACTCCCAATGAGACCCCAATGGGTTCATTCAATGCTTCGCCCACATTAATATCTTCGTGTCCTGAGGATTCGCTGTCCGGGTCAGTGACTCCGATCCCCTTTGCGCCGGCTTCGTCTGATGGTGATGGTGCTACACCAGACTTGGAATTAGATTATACTCATACTACGACGTTTAATGATCGGTTCACTAAACTGCCCAAGGGTGCCTTTAAATCTAAGATGTCCACGTATAACCATGTCAACAGTAACAATAATAACAACAAACAGCATAGTGCAAGTAGTAGCAACATAGCTGCCTTACTAAAAGGCGACATGAACGCCTCACCTAGCCCTTCCTTCAATCGAAGTAGTATTCAAACTAATGCCGACATCGACAATACTCCCGAGGATATTGATTTAATTCGAATTAGTAATCGTCGAAGAACTTCATCATTTTCTCATTTTTCAAGATCTCGTTTAAATTCTTTCAGTAAAAATAATAATGCTGCGTTTATTATTGAGAATAGTAATGCCACTCGGGCTAATGCTAATTTGATTAATTTTGATAACGTTATTCGTAAAGTACTTCAACAACAACAACAGCAGCATAAACCAGTCAAACTTGACACATCATTCAAGGATTCGATCATTGCCAGAGGTCCTGTCGATGGATCAGTTGAGGATAATAATGAAACTCCATTACATTCTAATAACTCAACAAGTGACCTTGGAGCTGCTTTAGCAATGTCTCCTATGGATGAAATGAATAACAATAATAATAATAATCACAACACAAAGGAAGTTACATTTAATGTACCCAAGAAGGAGATACCATTGTTTACACCACCTCATATTGATTCCTTTGATAGTAATACCGGTACTCGTACCCCTGGCCCCATTAGACCAAGAACTCGTGCAACAACACTTGACATTCCAGGTCTTACAAAATCTAAAGTATCGCCGGACGGTACTGTATCATCAATCGATTTAGGCTCAAAATTAGTTATTGTAATGGTTGGATTACCCGCTCGAGGGAAATCTTATATTACGAATAAATTATGTCGATATCTAACGTGGCAACAGCATCGTTGTAAAATTTTTAATGTTGGTAATACAAGACGTAAGGCGAACACAAAGTTTGGTCCATCTCATGTTCCATTATCGGATTGTCTGGATGATCCGAGGAACGAGGATAATCATAATAACTCAGACGGTATTAATCATTCAGATCACCCGAACCATCCTCGTACATTGGATGGCCCCTCGGATGGTCCCTCGGATGGTGGCCCCGACGAGCATGACGCTGCCTTCTTTTCACCCAACAACAAAGAATCTAGTAATCTCCGTGAAACCTGGGCTATGGATACCCTTGATCAATTACTCGATTACATCTTACTTGAAAACGGTACCGTGGGTATCCTTGATGCCACAAACACCACACAACAAAGAAGATTGAAAGTGCTGGAAAGAATTCGTGATCGTACCGCTGGTCAACTACGCGTATTGTTTTTAGAAAGTATATGTACGCGACCCGAAATAATTCAAAGAAATATTAGATTGAAATTGTCGGGCCCCGATTATAAAGATAAGGATCCAAAGATCGCATTAGCGGATTTCGTTGGTAGATTGAAAAATTATGAAAAGGCGTATGAAACTATCGATATGGATGATGATGAAGCCGAATTACAATACTGTAAAATAATTAATGCTGGTTCTAGGACAATTACCAATAATATTAAGGGTTTCTTGTCAGGACAAGCAGTATTTTTCATGCTTAATTTTAACTTATCCGAACGACAAATTTGGATTTGTCGACATGGTGAATCTGAAGATAATGTTGTGGGTCGTATTGGTGGTGATAGTAATTTAACAGCGAGAGGTCGGAAATTCTCCAAGACATTAACCAAATTTATTGAATATCAAAAGAAATTATTCCTTCAACATCAGTTAGAGAAAATTCAACAAGAGAGTGATTTAGATCTTTCCGAGAACTCCTCATTCCCCGATAAGACATTAAATTTCTGTGTTTGGTCATCAATGATGCGTAGAGCTGTACAAACGGCAGAATACTTCAATGAAGAAAACTTTGACGTTAAACAAATGAGAATGTTGAATGAAATTGGTGCGGGAAATTGCGATGGTATGACATATGCTGAGATTCGAAGGAAATTCCCAGGTGAATATGATGCTCGTATGGCTAATAAGATTCATTATAGATATCCTGGTATGGGTGGTGAATCTTATTTAGACGTAATTGCAAGGTTAAGACAAGTAATTGTGGAAATTGAACGTATGGAGGATCATGCATTAATTATCGCTCATCGTGTCGTTTGTAGAGTATTATTGGCATATTTCATGAATTTGGATCGTAATTCAATTGGTGATTTAGATGTTCCCTTACACACGCTATACATGCTTGAACCTAAACCCTATGGTGTTAATTGGGAAATGTACGAGTATAGTGAGAAAGCCGATTGGTTTTTCAAGATTCCGAAGGAAAGTATCCCTAGGAGAGTTAATAATACGAAGGAACGAGTGAGGAAGGGTTCATCAGGAATGGCAGCAGTGGTGGTGGAGCGCTCCACGGCGCCTATTTTACCCCAAGTTGACGTTAATGATTTGGTTCGTGAACCATTTTCACCCAATCAAGAAAGCAACCGATCTGCATTACCTCAATCACAAGTTGACGATACAACTATCTTCCCCGGTGCCGCAACAGCGGTAAATGACATTAATAATATTAATATATACAGTCATTCAATCAAGAATCCGAAAATTCATCGACCTCGTCGTGATAGTGTACTTCCAAGTTCAATGGAAATGAAAAGCATCACGGGAGCTGATGATATTATTGACGTTGCTAGTCAATTGAAGGGATTTGATTTAGGTCAACTTAAACCTTTCTTGTCATATAAGGGTGATGCTAGTGAAGAAGCTATTTTCACCGATGAAGAGTAATGAACGACGAACGACGAACGACGAACGACGAACGAGGCAAGTAGTGAAGAGTGAGTGTCGATGGTGATCTAGTATCAACGGTGATCGAATGTCGACATTAATCTACGCTCTACATGAGCTGCGTTTATTTATTTTCACTGATGAAGAGTGAGAAGTCCTTTTTCTTTACATATACCATATATACACATATTTATTATAGATTAATCACATATTTTATTGAAAGCAATGAAACTTTTAAACTGGCTATCCCCCATTCGGAATTTTAGAGAAAAATAAGGGCAGGTAGAAGCTTGAGCCATTGAAGTTGAATATGATAGAGTTATATTTGAAGTACTCAACATTCGAGCTGATCATATCAACTACTGGTCAATTACAATTTTCCCCGCTATTTTGGATATAATGACTAGCAATAATCGAAAATATCTGTTTCGTTGTGAATATTACATCGCGATTATAGCTCAAAATAGTCGTATGTTAATTCGGATTCGTATAAACAACAGCGAATATCATCATATCCATTTATGAAACATTTGCAGGACTTAACTAAATTTTCATAGTGCATGAATGAATCAGCTGGTACCCGGGACAAGTATACTCTGTATGGGTACTTCCCATCAGTGACTTTGTATCTTCGTTTCCGTGTTAATGAATTCAGACGGGCTCTATTCTTTCAGATTGAATATAATTTTAATACCCTATAATCCGATTTAAGTTTGAAGAGACAAATATTCAAGTTCAATCCTGTAGACATCAGCCAACTTTAATTTTCCTGTGACATTCATCTTCAAATGAGTGTGCATATTCATTTTCATATACATGGGTGCATCCCAAATTCAATATAATTAAATGCATCCCGCTATCTTCGTTTGATGCAAAGGTTTCGACAGTGTATTTTCTGCATCTTTGCTTACATATCTATATCTGGTTTGATGCTGACCGCCATCTTTGAATTTTGTAGGAATTCAATCATACAGCTAGTGCACTTCCATTAAACTAATCGTGTTGATGCCCAACTTTGTAGCTGCATTTCGATATTCAATTCTAAAACCAATATCAAAATTGTTAGTCCTTTAGTGAGTTTTTGACTGCCTTTTCCACTATTAGTCCTTTTACATTTTCATAATAGTTAATCATACCTAGCACTTCCTACGTATTATTCATCAAAACCAGACACCTCTCTTACCAGTGTCAAACTTTATTCATAACCATTTTATCTCCACCACCACTAGCGATGATGATGAGCTTCCTCATCAATTTAATGAGGTTGGCCTGGTTGACCTTGACGACAACCAATGCTGCGCATTCTTTGACAATGAGTTGAAGTGGGCTCCGGTCCCATTGAACACAATGTGGAACCTCCTCCCCACCTCTCTCATCTTTTAATTAGGCAACTCATTCAAAATTTTCCTTTATGTTTTATTCGCAATTTCGTCGTTAATTCTAAATTTAATCATTTCTAATTTTAATGCCCATCTTTAAAATTCATTTGTATAAATATAATTTTAATTAAGCAAGATGTATACCAGGTGCCAGGACCCCTTCTGAGTACTGCCTTCAAAGTGATCGTACAAGCCTCGGAGAACAACTGGTTCTTTTCTTTTTTATATGAAGATTATTGAGGTTTTCAGGAAAAGTATAAATCTAAAACTGCTTCGAGACCAACTATTTCTAACATCTTTGATAGAATGTCTCAAAGTTCCTCAAGAATAACCAGAGCTAATACTGATGTTAATATTGAAACTTCTCGTTTTACCAGAAACAAGCACACTTATTATTCTTCTCCAGTTCCTACTCCCTCCGTGATTATTCCTCCTTCTGTTCTTTTGAGATCGCAAAAAAACAACGTAGTTGATAAATTGTTTTCTCAAAGTTACTCAAAAAAGCCCAGAGCTGATACTGATACTGATGTTAAAACTCCTCGTTTTACTAGAAACAAACCGACTGTTTCTTCACCTCCTGTTATCACTCTTCTCAGAGAAACTCAAACTTCAACAATTTCACCCACCTCACTCGCGCCACCTATCTCATCCACTTCACCAGCCTCAACAACTTCACCATCTTCAACTAGTATGGGGGAGCTCATTAATAATGAAATAAATTTGAATCATATCCCAAAGTGATCTTCAGCGGGACAGAAGCTGATGAGTCTTTCTAATAATACTAACAATAATTCTAGTCTCTCATTCCTAAAAGAAACGGAGTTTATTCCAATGAATGGTATAAATGTTGCCCTCTCATGAAGTGTCATCGGATACGAACACGAGTAGTAATGATTTGTATCAAGAATTTGAAACAACTTTAGACACCATAGAAGGAATTTTGGAATTGTGTGATCAGAAGGGACCACTCTTACAATATCTTTTCAAGGCAGAGGGCAAGGCTGGGAATTGAGTGACTTTCGCGATCAACCGTTAGAGAGTCCTTCCAAGTGTTTAGATATTGATTTCGCATCGGCGAGAAGGGATAACAATTATAGAAAATCAAAATGAATGACAATTAGTTTATTGTAACTAATTCATATCATTCAGCGTCAAATATCTCAAACTACCCAGTAAAGCCATTGCTATAACTTTTAACTCCTTCTAATTATTACAAGGCTATCATTATTATTCTTAGCATCATTTAAACTTGTTTTGATTATTTTTATTTACGCTGCAAATGGTTTCTATGCTTTAATGTACTTTGTAAATCCTTCTTTAATTCCTCTTTCAATAAAAGAACTTGTTTGACCAAACGTAAACACATGCAAGTCTCGACCAAACTGGGCTATTAATTCTCTTTAGTTAGCTTTATTCATCAAATCGAGAAATATATTAAGATTTACCAGCATATCGAATAATACTTCACACCATTCCTTATTCTTTTCGTAGCTTTCTTTAATTGCGTTACTGATATCCTGGCCCTCAAGGGCAGCAGACGTGCTACCAGGGTTGTTGCAATTGTCGGATAATTGATTGATTGGTTTTGGTTTCGACCATGCGATTTTGTTTGCTATCGGAAATAGGAAGCCGTGATGAGTAGTTTCTAGCCAATTAGTATCGTAATGTAGACTATTTTCGGTTGGAAGCTTACCACCTATCTCACAATTTCCTTAATTTTCTAACCCGGTTATCCAATTATACAAATGTTATCCTGGGAAATTTTATTTCACCCACTAAAATATTTCATCAGTGGATTTGATCTTTAACTTATGGAAAATATAAGGATCTATAGATTCTTTCATTATCTAAACACTGACATAAGTCTCAGTGGATTAGGTCATCAATCCCAATTGGAAAAGATTTATGTACAAATCTCGTTAGTTAGATCCTATCCTAATTCACTCCCTAATGAATTACCCTTGTTTATTATA
>JAKUCD010000046.1:0-56890 GCA_030563525.1 Nadsonia commutata
ACTGAGGCTATCAATCGAACAATCGATAGGTATACTCAGTTTACTCAACTATGGATGGCTTTGGTCCCTCCTCAAGGCCGATCGTGTGATCTGTAAGTTACGGCGGGGTGGATATGCCTCGCCGAACTCGATATGACGACGACGCATAGCGTTCTATATAATTGTAGTTGTATATGTCCCGTAAATACACCCCCGCTATGTATACATACATATACTCCAATATACCGCGGGTTTAAGTTGTCTGTTATCGCATGTCAAAGCGGCCCCGACCGTCTTTTGCTAGCTGCACCTCGGCAAACCCCCCTTTCTCCCTCCCGGATCCCCAGATCGACGCTTCATCGCTGCCTAACCTCCTGTTTACTCTCCTCTCTACGCTTCGCACTACTCATATCTCCAACTCCACACCCAGCATCATGTCTTCTGACTCCTTATTTAACTCTATCCCCGAGGCCCTTGAAGCCTTCAGTATGTACTTTTGATTAGCTTGGCCTGGCCGCCGTTTGGGTTCCGAAGGATTCGAAATTTGAAATCCATGCATACTCGTATCGACGGTTTGAACTAGTGTGAAAAATGGCAAAACATAAGACGGCTTTATACTTGACACTACCACGTACTGAACCTAATCCGTGGCTTGGTCAAAATTGAATATTTTCAATCATCTCTCCGCCACCCTTTCTATAACTTCATTACTAACCATTGGATCACTTTTCATAGAAAACGGTGAATTCCTCATTGTCCTCGATGATGAATCTCGTGAAAACGAAGGTGATCTTATTATCGCTGCTTCCCATATCACAACTGAAAAGATGGCATTCCTAGTTCGTTATTCATCTGGCTACGTTTGTGCCTCGCTTACTAATGCCCTTGCCGATAAATTTGAATTACCTTATATGATTGAAAATAGAAGTGATCGTCATGGTACCGCCTATACCGTTACCATTGATGCCATTAAGGGTACTACTACTGGTATCTCTGCCTCTGATAGATCAATTACCACTAATTTATTATCAAACCCTAATGCTACCGCCGATGATTTTATGAGACCTGGTCATATCTTACCCCTTAGAGCCGTTGATGGTGGTGTCTTAAAGCGAAGAGGTCACACAGAGGCTGCCGTCGATTTGTGTAGATTATCCGGTGAACCCCTCGTTGGCGTTATCTGTGAAATCGTTAGAGATCAAGATGGTCTTATGGCTAGAAGAGATGATTGTTTAGAATTTGCCAAGACTCATAACTTAAAGGCTATTACTATTGAAGATTTAGTTCAATACATTGAAGCCCAAAATAAGTAAATAAAAATGAATTAAAAGAAGAAATGAATTCGAAATTATAAGATTTCTCTTCTCTCTTCTAGAATAATATCTGATATTACCCACCCATGTATATTAAGATATTCTATATTTTACTTTTATTTATCCCCTCTTCTCTTGTTAATTATTTCTCTTTCTCTTTCTTTGTATATATATACACAACTTATTTATACCGTTTTTTCAACTGATTTTCGTATTATATTTAGTAAACTATTAATATCTAATTCTTCTTCTTTTCTTCCACCTTAACGGGAACTAACCTTTCTTGATTACCCCATGAGAATTCTCTATTAGGGGTCATAAATTCCTTAACGATATCATCACTCACTTGAGCTCTCTTAGCTTGGAAATCAGTAACGAATTCCTTCAAGACATCAGTACACATTTTCTTTAATTCACCAGTTAAGAGTTCACCAGACTTGTAATCATCGTAAACTTTCTTTAATTCAATATCATCATCTAAGAAGAATGACAAATATTGATATGCGACATCAACATCGGGATTACCACCTAACTCCCTATGTTCTTCTAATGTGGCCCTACCACCTGAGAAAGCATGTTTCTTAATTTTATTTTCAACTTGTTTAGGTGTATCAGTCATGAAAATAGCTGAGGTATCAGAAGAAGCACTCATCTTGGTAGAGGACCCTTGTAAAGCAGGGAAAAATTTAGCATGAATTAATGAGGGTTTGGGATACTTTAATTTACTGGCAACATCACGACAAACTCTGAAATAAGGATCTTGATCGATAGCACAGGGAATTAAACAAGGGATATCCTTCTTAGTACCGAAAATGTGAGGGAAAGAATTAGAGAATGATGTAGCGATTTGAATCGAGGCAAAATGAAGTTTACCAATACAATCACTATCTTGGAATCCGAAGACAGCTCTAGCGGTACTAGTAGTAATTTGTCTTGAAGTTCTAACAACATTTTCATAAAAAGGGCCACCCATGTATTGCAAATCCGAGAAAATAAAAGTTTTCTTAAGATCAAAACCACAAGCAATAATATCCTTACAATTATCAATAGCGAATTTCTTAACATCTTCAATAGTCAATTTAGGCTTGAATAGGAATTTTTCATCATCTGTTAATTCAACAATCAATGGTACATCAAAAACGTCTTGTAACCATTTAGTGAAAATGAAGGGCGTCATATGACCTAAATGCATACTATCCGATGAGGGGCCACGACCAGTATAAAGGAAAAAGGGTTTACCTTGCTCATAACGATCAAGAATTTTACCAAGATCTCTCTCCGAGAAGAAAACACCTCTTCTTAAGAATCTATGAGGTTTGTGACCAGTAGCGGCTTCAAATCTAGCAAGGGTTTCTTCTCCGATCTTCTTGGTACCAAAGTTTTCTATTAACTTATCATAATCGATACCTTGAGCTTGACCATCCACAACGGCACCTTCAACTTCCCAAGGTGTAATGACTTGTTCAACTTGTTTGGGGGTGGTAGCGACGGGGGTGGCCTTATCTTCAATTGAGATATTATTAACGGCTTCAGCAACTTTATCTGACATTTTTCGGTTTAGTGTTTTTTTATCGAAAAGTATTACAAATCCTTGACTTTATTAATCTCGTTTAAGCTGTCTTGGGTAGATCTCGCTTGGACATCCAAAATTCTCATATATACGCATATTCGGTGATGGTAAATGCGCGGTTCCCAATATGAATCATACAGACCTAAGCGTAGCAAGAGTTAGTGAGTTGGTATATAATATATAGTAACACAATATATTAAGAAATCAATATTTTCATTAACATTTTTTCACTAAAATTATTATTGATAATTGTAAAATAGTTTTTATTATAAGTCTAATTTATTAAGAAAATAAACAATAATTATCTCATCAAAATCTCATCCCGAACAACACACAACATCAAAACCTGAAAAAAATAGATTAATATCCTCGCTTCGATTAGAGTTCAGATTAAAAAAATTATACTCTCTTAATATACCAGGCAACACCCGATACACCCAAACCGACTGCACTAACAACATACCAATTTGTAAGCCAATTATTTCTCTCGCTAACATGGCCAGATCTATCAAACCATTCTTTTTCACTAGACGCAAAATTAATAATACTTAAATTCTTATTAGTGTAAGGCGCATATCTAGCCTTTAATAAAAATTCAGTCCAAATGCTTTGTCTTATCACAGTTCTTGAGTGAGTAAAACAATCAAATGAATGCTTACCGTGATAAGCACCTGATCCACTTTGACCCGTCCCGCCAAATGGTGCTTGATTAAGGGCGACATGAACTAATGTATCGTTAATCAAAAGACCGCCGGATCTAGTATGATCACGAATATGGTTTTGTTCAGATTTAGAATCAGAGAAAATGTATACCGTTAATGGCGTGTCATGATACTTGGCAATTAATTCAATACCCTCGTCAACATTGGAAATAGTAATAATGGGCAGAATGGGTCCAAAGAGTTCATCAGCCATTAATGAATCAGTGACTTCAACATTATCAACAATAGTAGGTGGAACAAATTTTGATTCTTCATCCCAACCATCACCGCCAAAAACAACATCACCATTAGTCTTTTCCACAAGTGACTTCAATCGATGATAATGATTAGCAGAAACAATATGAGTAAAATCAGTATCCTTAGTAACACCACCGGGGTAAAACTCTTCCATAACTTCCTTACAACATTTCAAGAATTCGGCCTTCACCTTCTCTTCAATCAATACGTAATCCGGCGCAACACAAGTCTGTCCCGAATTAATCAATTTTCCCCAAAGTAATCTTCGAGTAATAACCTTAATATTCTTACAGTTTTTAGTAATGAACGCAGGACTCTTGCCACCTAATTCCAATGTCACTGGAGTCAAATTCTTTGCGGCCGCTTGTGAGACAATTTTACCAACAGCACCATTACCGGTGAAAAAGATTTTATCAAATTTTTGCTCTAATAAGGCAGAAGTTTCAGCAATTGAACCATTAATAACACTAAACGTTGAACTATCAAGCGCTTCCGTTAAAATATTACTCAATACATTTGAAACATTGGGTACAATTTCTGATAGTTTAAGAATAACGGTATTACCAGCGGCGATGGCACCCACAATAGGAGGGATTGTTAAAAACACAGGATAATTCCACGGCGAAATAATACAAATCGTACCATAAGGTTGCTTTGAAACTACTGATGATGAAAATTTGTATACCATTGAAACACCAGTGACCTTTTCATCTTTGGCCCATTTCGATAAATTCTTCATAATGTACAAAATTTCACTCAGTACAAAATTGATCTCGGATACATAACATTCGAATTCTGGTTTATTCAAATCTTGCTTGAGCGCTGCAAGTAGTAATTCTCGATTATCCTTAACGGCAAAGTATACTTTTCTTAATTGATCGAGCCGATATTGAATAGGTATAGTCTTGAATGTTTGAAATTCCTTACGCTGTCTAGCGACAATTTGAGGAATCTCAGCAACTGACGTATATAATAATTTATTTGACATATTTAAGAAAACGAATAATCAAATTTATCCTCTTGGAAAAAAAGTAGATGAAAGAATAAGAAAGATTGCTCAATTTGTATTTTGATGAACGGAAAGACGGAGTTTCACTTTTAAAAGCTCTGTGCGGCTCATAACTTACGGATATGCTGGACAAATGAGCCGAGGCATCGCAACTGAAATCGCTCAACCGTAATTCTATATTTGAAATTGTTCAATGCTAATGAAACTGAAAGATTATTTTTATCAAAGGACTGAATAAGAATGTTCTTATTCTATGCAAAATTATTATTTTTATGAGTATCATCAAGTTTAGATGTTAATAATACAACTATGATAAAAAAAAGAATAAAAAAAAAAACTGTGTAAATAAATAATAATTCCTCAGTTATCCAAATGAGAAGAACTGTTTTTAATGAACAAAATAAATAAATTCGTATAATGTAAGAGATTATATATACATATAGTCATTCATTTACTGATCACAAAGAAAACCAACCACCTAGAAACCTTAAAATATGAATAAAAAATAATAATAAAACGAAAGGGAAAACCGTAACAAAAAGCAAGATAACAAAACAGAAAACAAGCGTAGAAGAAACAATGAAGAAGAGAAAAAAAGTTAAGAAATAAAAATAATTTGTTATGATCTATAACTAGATCATAACACTCTATAAAGGGTGAGAAGAGGAAATTTATTTGGTATATCTCTTAACCATATCAACACCTTCAACGGGGCCACAGACAGTTTCAGTCATGACACCAGTGACAAGGTAGGGGTCAATGTTGGAAGCAGGTCTTCTATCTTCGAAGTAACCGAAACCATCCTTGTTGACGGATCTGGGGATACGAATAGAACAACCTCTGTTAGCGACACCAGCAGAGAAGGTAAGCATAGAAGCAGTTTCGTGCTTACCAGTAAGACGAAGATCATTATCTTCACCATACACGGCGACGTGTTCAGTGTGTCTCTTAGAAAGATTTTCAATGGCTTCTTCAATGTACTTCATACCACCGGGTTGTCTCATGTTTTCAGTGGAAACATTAGTGTGACAACCGGCACCATTCCAGTCACCGGCAAGGGGCTTGGGATGGAAGGAAATCTTAACACCGAAATCTTCAGCGACACGGTGAAGAAGGTATCTAGCGACGGTTAATTCATCACCCATATCAATACCGACACAGGGGCCAACTTGAAATTCCCATTGAGAGGGCATAACTTCAGCGTTAATACCTGATATATTAATCTTAGCGTAAAGACAAGCCTTGTAATGAGCTTCAACGACATCACGACAAGAGACCTTACCGGTACCAACACCACAGTAGTAGGGACCTTGGGGAGCGGGAAAACCGCCCTTGGGCCAGCCGTAGACGTTGTCGTATTGGTCGAATAAAGTATACTCTTGTTCAAGACCAAACCAGATCTTTTCATCCTTGTGAGCTTCCATTAACTTGGCACATTCGTAACGGTGATTGAAAGCGTTAGGGGTACCATCAGAGTTGTAACATTCAGTAAGAACGATAATGTTATCACCAAGACGGAAGGGATCAGGGTAGAAAGCAACGGGTCTAAGGTAAATATCGGAATCATGACTGGGGGCTTGATCAGTGGAAGAGCCATCGAAGTTCCATTCGGGGAGGTCTTCAACAGAGGCAGGTCTGTTGTTAAGAGTTCTACATTTGGATCTAATGTTGTTGGTACCATCAATCCAGATGTATTCGGCTAAAACCTTGCCGTTTTGAGGGAGGTCCATGTACTTGGCCAAGATGGCGGCTTGAGATGTAGTATTGTCGAAGGTAGACATTTTTGTTGTGGAATATGCGAAATAAATAAGGGGAGGGGGTTGTTGTGGGGAGTTTTGTGTTTTTTTAAAGGACAAGCCTTAAGGGAGTGGTTTCAGATATAGGAAGATCTAAAGCTGGGGACAAAAAGGGAAAAAGAAAACGAGCGAAGGCGATCGTTCGGTACTTATACCAACTCACAATCTCAGGCGCGCGACAAGCATTTCACCATGGACGAGGCCAAAATTTGGCAGAGTTTCCAAGGCTAGGGTATATGTGTCATCGTCGGCATTTACTGGTTACCCGGCGTCATATCTGCAGTGATGCTGCCCTGTGATTGGGCTGATAAGACGTTCCAATCACAAAATGCCTCAGTTTCAGCCAATCTTAGAATTACACCCCATTCACCCTAACCCCGGACTCAGTCACTCTGAAGCGTCGCGTGAATCGGTGGGCAGTGCGGGTGGGTTGCCTTTAATGGTTCTCACGGGCCTAAAAATATCTCTCCTTGCAACTGTTATCCATCCTTGGTGAACTTTTTATAATTTTTACTTCGTTTTTTTTGTTTTTCGGTTTTTTTCGATTTCATGTTTCGTGCTTCGAGTTTTGTCTCATTTTGGACTTTTCTTTGCTATTTGGTCACTCACTTTGTAGTACTATTATTATTTTGATTTCATCGTATCCTAATTTCTATCTCCATTTTACACTATTTCCCTTAGAATTCTCTGGCTTCAGTTGATGTTCTCTTCTCTGCTCTTGGGTTGTCCCTATAATTGATCGTAATTTCAAGCAGTCCGAAAGTCCCAACCTTCAGCCGCTCTGAAAGTCCTAGTCCTGCGTCTCAGACGATGATAAGGATTTGCATGTCTTATCTTTCTGCATGATAGCGAGTGGGAAGGCCGCATCTGACAGATATGACGTTGGGATACAGGTCGACAGCCTGATAAGCGTTTTGCCTTGTTCAAGTGATGGCGTTAAGAAAGTAACGAATTTCAGGATACTTATCCTGAATGGGTCCCCCTTCCCTTTGTTTAGTACTGTTTCCGGGAGTGATCTTCATTTCCCCTTTCAGCCTCTCTTTATTCCGAGCATAGACCGCGATAGTAATTTTAATATTCTCGCCTCTCACAATCGTTCGAGTTCACTGAGCCTGGTGAGAGGTGCGGCGTATATGATGCGCATCGGGGTCTCTGACTAAAAGTCCGCGCTCGATCGCGGGGATTCAGGCGCGAGATTAAAGTTCGCATGTCTTATCTTGACCCTGGAGCCACGACCTTGTCACTCAGATAGCTTTGGGATGGAAGCAACTTTAAAAACTTCCTTTAACCGGAAGTCGTTCTGTTAATGCGCGTTATTCCGGTTTTGGGTTTTAGCCCTTGATGGTACGGCATCTCAGACCCGGCATATCAGTCTTAGTTTTAAGTTTCTTCTTATTGCCATTCGTTATCCTTTTGTCCCTTCATATCAGGGTCCGTTGTATTTTGTACCCCACTGCGTTCGGGTCTTAACTTTCCGGTTGGGAATCTCTCTCTCCTTGAACTCCCACCCCCCCCCTCCGTGAAACGAGTTCTGAGGCAATTAAGCCAGCAATGATGATGCGCGGCAATGCCATTCAATGCCTGAATGTCCCTAACCCTACCCGGTTTGTCGGTTAGTGACGGTGTTACTAGCGTGAGGCATCACGGGGCCCAGTCAGCCGCTGCCGTCGTCACCGCCGCTTGCCGAGTGGGTGTGTGTCGCTGACGGTCTTCGCTGACTAAATGGCGGGTCACGCGGGTGACTGAGCGATTACTGTACCTTGTTGCAGGTCACATGAACCTCTGTCTCGGGTTAGGGTGGATGTCTCAGTAAATTCTTAAACGCTCCTACCCACGCGTAAAACGCGTCCTGGTTGGTGCGGCTGATTGGCCCACGCGTCACGGCGTCATTGGATCACCGCCATACTGTATAGGCCGTTAAATTACCTCCCATGATGCCCCATACACTACGGCCTCTTTCTGTGTGGCGTTGGGCTTCGTACGGCTTTAGTCTCTCAATTATTCGCCCGGTCATGGTTCTTAGACTATGCTTCTCTGATTAAGGAATCCGGGACCATGCCCAACCGCCTATTAGGTAATCCGCGCTGATCTCTTTTGGGCGACCCATCAATACTATACGAGTCTAAAACGGGAAAAACGAAAAAACGAAAAATCAAAAAAAAATATTACCATATGTATGTAAACTGTGGGTGCGACGGCCGTGCCGTTGCTTTCGCTTGAAACTAGCCATTCTTATTTTTTGTCCATTAGTTTTATTATATTTCTTGTGATATTATACTTTATTATATATTATTTCTATTTTTTCCTCCTCCTCGCACTCAAATAAATTTTATATTTCCTTTCGATATCTCATCTTTTCTTAATTTAATTCAGCAAATGCAAGAATCACTTTCGTCCCTTTCTGCGTCTTTCCCCACATATTCTGACCGCGTTGGAAAATTCAAAAATCGTGATCGATTTCAACCCCAAGAATTGAAAAAGCGTCGTTTAGAACAATCACAAAATTTTAGACGATTGAAACGTGAAGAATTATTAAATAAAACGAGAGATATTATTCGTAATAATTTACCGGATAATGATAGCGATATTTTAAATTCCAAATCATCGGCTGATCTTTCTGCCAATTCTATAAGTGAGAATGTCAGTTTATACTCTAATTCAACCATCGATTCAACGTATTCGCTCAGCTCCATGACTTCGTCACCTTCGCCAAAGTCCATTGCTTCGAATGCTTCTTTCAATAGCCAGAATAATTTTCAGGCGTCGTTGACTACCCAGGTATCTAATTCCAATTCAGTATCAACGCGTACAACAGTATCCCTGTCCACAATTGCCGCTCTTGGTAAGTTCTTAAATCGTGATGAGTCCAGTCAACAATTGTATGCTCTTCGATCGTTAAGACGTCTCTTAATAGCTCATAATGATTCAGTGTCGTCACCCACAACTAATAATGAATCTACTAGTTTAATCAATATTATCTTCTCATTAAACTTAATTCCTACAATTGTTAGTCTCCTAGGATCACCTTATCCTTCAATTCGCATTGAATCATGTTGGGTAGTTGCTACTATGACGGCCACTCAAACTTTAAACGTCAATGATCTTAGTTCTTATATTAATCAAGTGGTTCAAATGGGTGCCATTGATGGCATCTTGGATCTACTAAGGCTGTCGATATGGGAATTACAAAATTTTGATACCTCCAAAAGAACCAATTCAATGACACCAATTGATATGAATAATTTACTTATCAGTCAAGAACTTGGTCTTTGGGCATTAGCTAACTTACTTGGAGAATACGAAAATTTTGTCCTTGATTCATCGACTCAGTTTAGTGGGGGACAATTATTATTAGAAAAGTATCGTCCTGAAATTTTGCCAATTATTGAATCATTAATTATTAGTAATTTTTCATCAGTTTCACCTAGTCGTTGGTCAACAACTGGTGATAATGGTGAAGACTTACAGACTCAAGTCGCCGTTAAATTGAGTTGGCTCATTAGCATTCTTTTCCGTGACCTCTCTGGTCAACAACTTAATGGTTTTTCGCCCGGTTTCCCTTCGGAAATTAATGATTCATTGTATCTTTTAACTCGATTTCTAGTTCATCATATTAAAAGTCACCGTATTATTAGTGATGTATTTTGGTCCTTGACATATCTCTCTGAGGCCAATAGTGAGTATTTGGCCCCCTTATTTGATACCGAAATGTTGAATATTTTCTTTGGAGTTTTAGCTCATTTTCCAGCCGAATTATCCAATGATTCAATCAAAAAATATAACAATGATATAAAATTACCTATATTGAAGACCTTGGGTAATATTTGTACCGGCGATTCACTAATTAATGGAATGATTCTCGCTAATCCAAATGGTATTGAAATTATTAATTGCTTATTATCGTCTGAACTCAATAAAATTGCCAAGGACGAGTATAATTTATTAAAAGAATGCTGTTGGATTTTATCAAATGTTTCATCTACGGTGGCCACTAACGGAAATTTAGTATCACATATGGAAATAATGTGCAAGGCAGATACTTTCAAGGCACTTACAAACACGGTGAGGTCTATCTTTGTATTTAATAAGCATTCATTGTCGTTTGATTCAGATTCGAATAGATATAATTCTGATCAGATTAACACAATAAATAATGATTATCGGTTAATTCGCAAGGAGTGTTGTTTTGCTATGTGCAATTCCATTAATTGCTTAGTTGAGGCTAATTGTCCTCTTTTAAATCAAGTTGTATCTCAACTAGATGTCTCGGTGTTTGATAGAGTTCTGGAGATGATTCTCGTTGATGATACCGCTTTAGTTTCGACTATTTTGGAAATCATCAAATCACTGATACTGATTAAAAATCAAGATAATGATACTACCGATATTAATTCAAAGAGTTTTGCAGCTACCATGATTGATATTGTTAAAGGTAATAGATTAATCATGAGTCGTTTGGATTATTTATATCAGCAGACGGCCTTTGATTCAAATACCGTTGATGATCGAAAACAACAAATTAATCAACTTTGTTTATTTTTTAGAAATAATTGTTAGTGATTGTATTTAAATTTTTATGTAAAAGAGTAATGAAAATTGAAATAATATATATTAATTCTGTTACTTTTACTATTTTTTTCAAAATAATTCTCAGGGATGCTCTAAAAAACCTGTAAACATATTGAAATAAATTAACAATAAATAAAACTTATGATGCCATTATTCAAGGAATAATATAATTCAATCGATATTATTTTTATAATTTATCCTTAGAACACTTCTATTCATATAATCAAGCAAAAAGCGAAAAACCGTAAAACAGGTTAAATCCACAGGTGGCGTGGTGGGGTAAACAGCGAAGCCTCATCGAAGCTTCTGATAAGGACATGCCCGCTCACATGCGTTTCTCCCTCTTGATTGTTCAAACTGGCAAAATCACCACGCCACAGTCTTTTTTCAATAAAACAAATCTATTAAAGGATAATATATTGAAAATTCACCCCTAAATAAACGTATCTTATTGCTAATACTTCATTAAGAGTAATTGCTAGCTTGAAGGGAGACAGCAATCAAGGCTTTCTTATTTGAAAACTTAACCGGGGTAGCAACGACAACGAATCCACCACATCGACCAAGAAGTTCTCGTACCCGTTCGTAATGTCTACATATACTCCATCGAATGAAAATGGTACAACCTCATACTCTTCATTACCGAAAACTTATCCAGAGTCTGAATTTAACTCTCGTCTGAATAACATAAACATTACAAAGTCTCACCTGAATGACCTAATTATGAACTTTTTGATAATTGAGGGTTATCAATCAACAGCAGAAACATTTTCAAGAGAAGCGAATATCGTACCGGTTATTGCGTTAAATACTATTGACGACAGAATTAAAATCAAGCATCTTATCTTGCAAGGAAAGATTCAGCAAGCCATTGAACATATCAACGACGTGCATCCGGAATTACTTGATTTGAATCCCAAGCTACATTTCAGTTTACTAAGACTTCAATTAATTGAGTTAATTCGCCAACAGTTTTATAAAACTGGAGAAACCACGGCAATTAGTAGTACTGAGGAGTGTATGTCTATAGAAGGCTCAGAAGGGTTTGATATTGAACCAATTTTGAATTTTGCTGCCGTTCATCTATCCAAACGCGCTTCTTCAAATAAGGAGTTTTTAGGTGAATTAGAAAAGGTAATGGCTCTGGTTTGTTTCAAGAATTCTGATAAAGAGGTTTTAGAGAATGTTTTGGAACTAAAAGATTTGCTAGATCCTAAACTAAGGAAGAAAATTGCCAGTGAAGTTAATGGAGTGTTATTATCTTACAATGGTATGAACGGAGAAGCTAAAATTAATCGTATGGTTAAACTTTGGGGTTGGTCAGAGAATCTTCTGAAACGTGAGAATATTGTTTTACCCACTATAAATAGTATTGATATCTTACCGAAAAAGAATTAGCTATAGAAAAAAAAGAATGTATAAAAAAAGGTATAAGAAAAAAAAGAATGTATGAATGGAACTTCGATGGTTCAAACTATGTAAATGGTTAAATAATATAAAAGTGTTTCAGTAATAAAATGCAAACTACTATTTTAAAACTCCACACAAAATTGTTCTATATAAAAAGGACTCACTCGGTCTTATTTTTCAATTCGTTCAAAAGTCTATCGATTGTATGCTGATGCTCCTGTACTTGATTAATCGAGTCTTTTCTAAACTTTCTAATCTCTGGGTCACCCATGGTATCAATTTCATCAAACTTAAACAATTTTTGTAAGATTAATTCCTCTAAAACCTTATGTTGCTCCTTTATCGAGGTAAAATTGTCACCGCCAGTTTGTCCCTTCTCTCTCACCATTGTTAAGAAATCATCATATAAAGGTTTAATAGTTTGATCAAACTCATCCATTATGGCTTGAATCTTCTCCTTTGGTCCCATTAAAGCCTTTCTAGATCTTTCAGCTTGAATGTTCTGCTGTTTTTCGAGATATTTATGACGAGATTTGAGTTCCTGTAAAGTTATACCAGGTTGATTGTAAGCACCAATTTTCGCGAGAAGAACAAGGATTTTATCGCCAGTATGAACCCCACAATCAGCCAGGGGTAAAGAATCATCAATTAGCTTCTTACCTCTATGAACAAGGATGATTCGTGATGTTTTATCTCTCTTGTCTTGTTTAATTTCGTTGTTATTTTCGTCGGGCTTGTTTGGTTCGGCGCCTTCAACTATTTCGGCAACTTTGGACCTAACCAATCCAACAACTGGTCCTCTCTCCGGATTCTTTTCATTCTTAGCATCATCTTCATCGAATGTTAGCTTAAAACTATCCTTACCGTAGGAGATTAAAATTGATTTAGGAGGAGGTAATAACGGTGTTGAATCGCCCTTGAAGCCCAAATTAGTTGCTAGTTTACGAAACATGTTGTGATGCCTTGAGAAAATGGGTGTATATCGATGAAAGGATATACCTATATAAAAATATGATATATATGATATTTAAGGTCTTATTCTCTTATTGTAAAGCGGTACTGGCACCCTCCGGTATAATCGGTTTCCCTGATGAAGCGAATGCCGGTTGCCCTGGAAACGCATATTCATCAGCGGTTTGTTTTGATGATCGCCAAACACCAAACACGCTTAGTTTCCCAAGCACTGAGTTAGCGTTTACCTTTAATTTAGTCTATTTATTACTAAAATTAGATATCTTATACGCACATTATTCGAGTGTACTCGTTGCCTATTCGAACGTTTTATTTATTTATCTGTCATCGCTAAGCTTCTAGCACTCAGTGCTTGAAGGAGAAGTTCTGTGTTTGTAAATATACTCTGCTCTTCCGTATACGGATTGTCACTTTCAATCACCAAATCAATCAGAGAGAAGTCAACGAAGGATAAAAAAATGACGCAACCTGATTATTACGAAGATAATGAGCAACAGGACTTGAATAGTTCAGGTTCGGAAAACACTACTGCGACTAGTTTCGGTTCAGATAGGGTAGACGCGCATCATAAAGAGGGGCTAAGCGATAATTCACACTACCCATTCCCTGCTTATAATTATAATCCCCAGAATTCCGATGATAAAGTTAGTAGTACCCATGAAGATGATCATTATGATGATGAGGAGGAGTTCAACCCAAATTATGACAATGGTACATTTTCTTGGCGATCAAATAGATCGTCACTAAGCCAAAAGGAATCATATGGTAACTTTGCTAATGATAGATCAGAGATTCTCAACTTATATAACGATAATTCAGTAATTCATCATGATTTATCTTCTTCAAACAATGATCGTAAAACTCCATTGCCGCCACCTCATGTGCAAAGCGTCAATTCTAAAATGAGTTCACTCTCGATACCATATGATCTGCATGATTTGGGATCCAATACTGGTGATATCCAAATAGAAGATGATGATCGTCAAAGTTTAACTGATGGTTCTGAAGTTTATTCACCGTTTCTTGATAATCAGGCTAATAGGAAACCCTTTCCAAACGGAAACTTTGAGTTTTTCGGTGACAATATACAAACTAACTCTGACGAAGATGAAGAGAATTTCTTACAAAATCAATCAGTACTTAAACATCTTAAGAGTAAAAATGCTGTGAGTGGTACTAGTACTGAAATGACACGAACTACTGGTACTTCTCGTAACGCTAACAGTGATGAATTTGACAGAGACGGTTCAAGTTATACAACAGAAACATCAGGGACTAAAACTGCTCATAAATCGCCTACAGCTTCTATGGAATTATCAGCACATTCATCGCCTCGCATCGTTTGTGAACGAGACGCTGATCTTAGTCAAGTACATAAACCAGATATTCTGCAATGGGTCGATTTAGATTTAGAAGAACCATGGCCTTCTGATGTTGAAACTCAAATACTCCCAAGCCCCTTCTTGAATAATAATCAGCAAACTGACGGGGAATATATTATGAGTCCCCCTAACCATGGCACTATTGATAATATTAATAGCGTAGTACAAAACAATCATAGTTCAGTCGAAAGGAATAATGCCGGTGATGTTGCTCCTCAATGGAAGCACCACCATTTAGCTCAAAAGCAACAAATAGAAGAAAGAACTAATAATTTCTTTCAAATGTTTGAACCACCCACCGTCCATGACAAACAAACCTTCGATAATGAAAGTACCGGGAAATCATTGAAAAATACCACCAATATCAATACACTGAATAACTTCTTAAGTTCAGTGAAATCTGTTACTGATAAGTCACCTTCTAATAAGATAAATTATCAACTTTCTGTGTCGCCGTCAAGTTCAAGTAAAAACAAGAGAGGTTTGCTTTTGATTCAAAGAGAAAATTACAAAACTGTGGATACTGAAAATTCATCTATTCTTCATCAATCGAATGAAGTAGGGAATATGACCCAGCTAACGGCAGGAAATATGACATTCGAAACTCACAGTTACATGTCCACACCTGGTATTAATTATATGCCTTCGTCTTCATCTAAATTAACTTCGAATATAAATCAGGCAAGACTGCCAGTGAACGGTGATAGAACGGTTAGTAAGGAAAGTTTCCACAACTACACATTCCCGCCTTTGAATCCTAACACGGATGAATCGGATCAACTTAATAATAAACAAGATTCCCCCTTAAAGATCTTTGGCAATCATAATACGTTTACGAAAAATATAATCAAAAGATTTGCCCAAGATACTGGTGATTCTACCACCTCTTCTCATTCAAGTCAGGAAGATAACGCCCGAAAGAAAGAGCACCAAAATGAAAAAGCATATTCTGATAATATTATTAGTAATAATCTCAGTGACACCATCGACTTTAGTGAAAAAAATGTCGATAAAGTCGATAAAGTTGACAACAATCTACGTCTTAAAGAGCAGGGCTTGGAGACAACACAAAGTGATTTTATGGTAACAGCCAATCAAATGATGACGAAGATCAAAAAGGATCTTCAGCCATTGCCATTCCCCTCTATGCTTGGTGATACTTTCAATAATGATGACGATGCCTATACTGAAATAAGTGGTTCTAGCGTTTCTTATCTCTGCTTTGAGGCGCAGAATGATATTCAGGTATTAAGAGATTCGTGCGCCAAAAGCAAAGATGCCAGTGATGATATTGAGGATTTAAGCATAGTGTCAGGATTCCCGAGTTTATCGTCAACTGATCCTCCAAATAATCTTTACACATCCACTTTGAATAGTCACGCAAGTAGTAGTATGCATTCTCGATCACAGCCTCAATCGCAATCAATATCGATATCTGATTCATCAATGGGGATTAAACCAAGGTCAAGACCATTCTCCTCCACCCATAGCTCAGCAAAGTATTCCAATGAGATTTATATAAATGATTCAGTCAGAACGAAATCTAAGAGATTGCTCTCATTCAATGCCAATTCGGTTAATAAGAGACTTGACCGTCCCATTAAAAATGTTTCTTACAAAAATCCCTCAAAGAGGGAATCTGAGCATTCGAATGATCAAAGTATTTCATTTTCACTTGACCCCCCTGAAAAGAATAGGAACCCATCAAGTAAACTGAAAGATTGCCTCTCATCTTCAAGTCATAAGAATGCTAGCTCATCATCGCCGTCTAAGAGTCCCGGTAGAAATATTGTTACTATATCTCCAGGAGATGTTAATGATGATATCGTGGCATTACAAAAGCAAGGTTTGGCGTATGATCCTAAGATAAAACAATGGAGAAAACCTAGTGGAGAAATCGCGAACAGAAAAGAACTTTTCGATAAGAGTTTATTTAACCAAAATCAGAATAAAAGTCTGATGGATGATAATTCCTTCACATTTGAAACTACGCGAGAAGACGGTGTAGTAGAAGTAGAGAATGAGGAAGATAATGCTGAAATCAAAGGATCTGAACTCGATCCCTTCATTAATATTAATGATTCATCTGAAAGCTTGGTAGGGGGCTCCTTTATTCAACATTTTAAAAGCCTTAATATTGATCTCAACAAAGAGAATCAGAATAATTTTCTAGATGATGAACCAATTGCTCACGGTACCTCTGAGAAAAAACTGAAATCTGCACCCTCGCCTATAGGTCTCTCTGATAAGCAATATGATCTGAATGAATACCAACAACCTGCTGATTTGTTTTTAGGTGTTGTTACAGAACGCAAAGAAAATATTCAGATGAGTAATAATGAAATCGGCGGTAAGGAATCCGACTTAAATTATCAACGTCATGTGTCTGCTGCTACCACAGCCACTACTGACTCTGAAAGATCGAGACACGGAAGTATAATGATTAATTCTAGAAACACCCGTAAAGTCTCCAGGCTTGATAATTCCCCTCGTTGGGAACGGTCTCCGTCGGTATCAAGAAATGAAAACCTCGAGAGGACGAAGGGTTTATCGCTCAGTAACTTAAACTCTCATAATGGTAAATCTGAACATACCCGAGCTTTAAGTCAAGCAAGCACAATGGTTGATCATTATAATGAAGAATTCTATGACATTGGAAAAAGAGTCGAATCTGAAAAATCTTATAATCCGAAGTTGGACTCTGTTTCAATTCAAATGGATGGTAATGAGATCATAATAATCCCAAGTATTACGTTGAACCTTAAAACCCAGGAAAGTGAGAAATCTAGTGATACCCAGCATTATGAATATCATTTACCATGTAAGAACCAAGCTATCAGGTTTCGTCAAAAGGATCATATGGCACTAGATGATGACCGTTCGGAAATACTGAGAGATATGGCAGGATTGCATATAGGAAGGGTTACAAATAAAGTTGAAAAAAAACGCCAGGCACAATGTGCTGTGGTGGATAATAGTGTGCTCAAGGACGTCAGTTATGTGCTGGATCTGACCGATATCGCCAATATCAATACTTCTTACTCAAGCTTATCTGAGCCATTGATCAGAGCTCTTTCGATGAAAGGTATAACCGACGCTGAAAGCTCAAAGATTCACACGACTGATCTTATTCTTCGAGGAGCCTCGTTAGAGAGAATCGAAAAGCTTGATACCATTTGTCCAAACTTAACCAAGTTAGATATTTCATCTAATAATCTCGTATCATTACAGGGGATGCCTCTGTCGGTTCTGGAGCTTAATGCTGCTGATAATAAATTAAGCCGATATATTGATTTAGGGTTCTGGAAAAATTTACAGTACATTGATATTTCAAAGAACAATTTGATGGATCTAAATGGATTGAAGGATCTGATTCATCTAAGAGAAGTTAAGGCTGATAATAATCGAATTGAATCGATAATGCCATTGAATAGCCTTCAAGGTCTCTTGAAGATTAACCTTGATAATAACAACTTAACGTCTGTCGATTTCCAAAATTCAAAATTTACTAGATTGATATCGGCCTCTTTCCGAAAAAACGATATCAAAATGGTAAAAAATATCTCCTCTTTGCCAGTCTTGTGCGAATTGCTACTGAGTAGCAATAGCATTTCAAATATTTCAACATCAAAAGATAATCAATCGCATAAGGAATTAAGAAGACTAGTATTAGATAACAATATGTTGACTGAATTTGATGTTTCACTGTTCCCAAACTTATGTCACTTACAATTACATGGTAACTTTTTGAAAAGCGTTCACGGATTCAATCTAGCAATGTCTTTCAGGTCCTTATACTTATCTTCTCAAGGTGCTGGCTCTGAAGCCGTGAGCAGATACTCGAATAGACCCTCGTCTAGTCAAGCTGTCAAAGAAATCTCGGTCATTGATTTACCTCCAAATCTGAACGTTCATACATTGGTTTTATCGAATCTTCCTTTCAACATGTTGAGATTGGATCGTCCTTTTACCTTTGTCAGTTGCCTGGATTTGTCAGGGTGTAATATTACAACATTACCCGATAATTTCAGTGAGTTATTTCTCAGTTTGAAAGAGCTTGATTTATCATTCAATAATATATCAGATTTGAAGCCATTGTTGAACTTACCGTATTTGATTAAGTTATTTTTATTCAAAAACTCGATCAGTGATCCTGAAATGATCGAATCGGCTCTGCTCCGTCTTGAGCGTCTCCAAGTTCTAGATTTTAGAGACAACCCCCTCACTGAAGGAATGTACGCTCCGGTCGTTCCTGAAGCAAGAATGCAATCGCTTTCTATGAAAGGTCAACTTGAGGTTTATAATGAAAGCCGTACAATTATTGAACAAAAGAACTGGTTCATTAAAAATAAGGCTTATTCGAGTAATTTGCACAAATGTCAGATATATTCGGTTAGTGAGTGCGAGAAGATATGGGAAAGGAAGAAGCGATACACTGAAATGATTGTGGATATCGTCTTGAATGAAAATGGCCCATTGAGATGGCTAGATGGCCAGAATGTGAAAATGAACAAAATGTGGAATCATTATGCTAATAAGGAGCGGGAATGAAAAAACAAGGATTATTTCTTTTAATAAATTTCTTATAGAACGCTTAAAAATTAATTGATGTCTGTGTAAACTCTTTATTTAACAATTTAATTTTATATCCTACAAAATATGAACTTATATGGGGAATAAAAAGATATTTGCTACGTATGTAGTCTAACTTCTCTGGTTATGTCAAAAACTTAAATTTATTGCCTATTCCACTGACAGGTGCGTCCATAACCCTAATTTCAGAAAAGCTATTCAAGCTCAAATTGGCACCACCAATAATGTAAATTCTACCATCGTAATAATTAACACTATGATAACATTTACCGCGATCTAAAACTCCATAATATGGTTTCATGAGCCAGGCACCAGTTTTCAGCGACAGTTTCCAAATATCGGTGACTAAATGAGATCCATCAAACCCGCCAGAAATAATAAGCCATTTCCCTTCACCATCATAGGAAAGTTCATGAAGGACACGCGGTATATTAAAACTGATGAGTGATTTAGTATTTTCATCATACTTATACGTCGGAAAATAAGTCCAATTTTCTTTGAAGGGATCAAATAACCAAACATCACCATGAATACTAGAACTACCTTCTGACCCACCGTGGATTAACATTTTCGAGCAATGATGGTTCTCGGTATATTCAGTTTGAATCATAATTGCTTTATGGTAGCATCGTTTTGTTGGCCAAAATTGGTTGCGGGTTTCTGTTTTCTTGGAAGATTTAGTATTAGTTTTAGCCGAAAAAGACGAAAAAGAATTATCCTTTTGAGGTATCTCAGTAAATTTACTCTGATTCAAATTTTTTAGATCAATGTCTAACCGCCAGATATCATTGAATACGTTCTGTTCATTCATTCCACCAAAAATGAGGATTGAATGTTTCGATGATATACTTAAATCACGGTAAACAATCATAGAATGGCCTCTTCGCGGCGCGGGTAAATACAAATTAGAGGATTTTAAGTCAAGTTTAAAAAATTTGTTATCAAATCTATTAAGCGCATACACTTCATTACTGTAATTAATACCAGAAGCACCGCCAAAGTAAATTATAAAACCGCCTAATGTTACCGAAGTCATACTAATCATGGGTGGTGGAATATCTCCTGATATTATCTTTTTGTGAAAAGTTCTAGACTCACAATTAAATACGTAAAGATCATTACAATATTTCGTCGAGATTTTGCCTCCAAAGATGTAAATTTTGTTCTCATATCGCACACTAGTGTGGCCATGGATAACAGGAGGTGGTGACCCAAAAATATTAGCATTATGGCAATACAGGTTCAAGGGTGGTACTATTCCAGGAATGCTGATATTAGGTGTTACGGGTTCTTTGCTTGATGCCAGCCAGAGGCGAAGTCGTCGATGATGACCGATACGAAGAAAAACAGTCCGTCTTTATTTTTTCTGACACCCCCTCACATGTATTTAACGGTGATGATGGCGGGGTTGACTCCGATATCAAGTTTAGCGTTGATTTTGGTGTTATAGCTGGTGAGGCTGATTCTGGTATTGATGCTGGGGTGAGTATCGACGTTGATGCTGATAGAGATGTTGATGTTGAGGTCACGGCTGGTGTGAAATTTAGTTCTGATGTAGATACTGATGAAGAAGATAATTTCGGTGTTGAAATTGGAGTTGTTAATGTTAATGTTGATGTTAATTTCTGGCTCGATTTCAAGGTTTCTATAAAATAACCTGGGGATGCTGATTCATACAAACTATTTTGTGAGTCTTTGTATAGAGTATTACTATTCGTAGTTTTGATGTAGTTTTCTTCAGTGGCAATTCCAGCACAAATACCGTTTACAGATACATCTGATGATACACTCGAACCTCGTGAGTTGAGGGATTCTTCCGGACAGAAAAAATGGTCATTGGGGAAGTTATACCCGGGAGCAATGCTTGCGAGTTGACTTCTGATTGATTCCATATCATGAAAGGAAGATGAGCAAGATGCTGTCGATCGCGTTCGCGGTTTTACCGAAGAAGTTGTGGAGGTTGAGGTAGATCGAACTACCTTATGTGCTGAGGGGTTCTCTAAGTATGCATCCAGACCATTGCTTAAATCACTTGTTCTGGCTGAAGACTCGACAATATAATCTTTGTAACTTAATCCAGAAGAACTGGAGCTATCAGAACTTATAACCGAGTCAGAGCGGGATCCACCATTGCTGGATATAGAGTTACGAGCCGATTTAAATGAAGAAGAGTCCGGCGATGAAAGTAAAAACTTCAATAGCATTACTGATATTGAGGGTGTTAAAGTTGTTTTCGAATTGATAGCTATTTTAGTTATATTAGCTTCGACTCCAGGTTTAGCTTCCTTGTCAAGGGCTCCCAGTATCTTGTTCTCGTAGATCGGTTCCCAAGTTTGAGACTGCTTTATTTTATGATAGAAATTCAAAGATATTACTCCTTTTGAATCCTTGCAAACGTAGTTGATTGATATGTTATTATTCGTACCGTCATCCTCATCATCGATTACAATTATTTGTTTACTGGGGAAAGATTTACTCTTGATTAGGCCGAATGAATCAGTAGAAACTGAGTTTGATCTCGCATTGTTATTTGGATAAGCATTTGAAGAAGCATCAGGATATAAAGGTATTGAAAAATTGTTTTTTATCAGATTAGACCCTACAGAATCTTCAGTGACAAAAAAATCAGAGCTGTAATTCCTTGAATCTACTGGCAATTCAAGGGAAGTTCGACTCAAGAAAGATAAAGAATTTTCAATATCGGGCTGACTTAATGGGTCAGAGTACTTTCTATTATTGATGTCATTTGATTCTGACAACTTTAACGGCTTGCTTTCTATATTTTGAGGACTGGCGTTCGATGGTTTTAAGGATGACGGTAAGAATGCGAAATCTGATGGAGTACCTGTCGAGAGCTTCAGTCCTGTGTTTCGACTGAAAGACATCTCTTTGAGAAAGAAATCTTGATTATGAATTGTTGCAAACGATCTCTTTCTATTATCTATTTAACGAAACTGGCGAGCCAAAATGTCAGCCAAGTCAATTGAGCGGATGGTTGAAAAAATGCAGTTAAATCTGAAAACCTTAGCTCCTAAGAGGGGGGAAGAGATAATTTTAGGATATCAGCTAAACGAATCTTTTGAATTCGCAAGTGATAAAATGATTAAGTTAAGGTCGCAGGGGAACGAAATTAGGTTTAGATCTCAGTGTGGGGGGGTGAGACAACCGGATGCAAGGTCCGCAGGGTGCATTTTTATATAATAACATTAAATCGCTCCCGGCGCCATGCCTCGGAAGGCTCGCCTAGATTTGAGTTTGCGAGGTTGCTATCATGAAATTGGACTTCAATCAGCGTAACGTCAAGCCTAAATACTGCTTGAAAGAGGCTTACCAACAAGACGGCATATAACGAGCGATAGCACAAAGTAGCGTACACAATCTCTGCTCCCTTTCATACTAAGTGATTGTCATCTAGGGACGGTTGAGGACGGTGCTTATATGCATCAGAAAAAGCAAAGAAAAAGAAGAAAGAAGAAAGAAGAGAGGCGAAAAAGAAAAGAAAGAAACGGAAAAGGTACTGAGGGAAAGAAAATTTAATATTAGAGGAGAAACTCGGAAAATACAATGGTGTCAATAACGGGCATACCGATCGACGTTTGATATTCACACGTTAAGCAACAGCACTGCGGTACCTTTTAGCTCCGGGATTCCTCCGGCCCAGTCAAAAGACTCAACCCTGGCGATGTCAGCGTTCTAGGACTCGTTTGATTGCTGAACCTGGCTATTCATAATGCTTATGGTTCAGATCCTTTATTAAATATAGTAATCCCTGACTTTCATTTCCCAATTGACGAATTAATCCATAATCTACCTCTTGCAGATAGTTGCAACGCCGGCATACAAAGATCGGCGTCTTTGTTTCTATCCCGCCTAATCCTATATCATCATTCACCTACATGAAAACAGACTCACATACTCTACTTCTCTTTCTTACCATGAGCCCCGTAAAAGCCCAAAATCCTGTAGCAATGGCCATGAAAATTCTTTAGTAAAAGTCGTTCATTTAATGGTAGACGTGAGTTGGTAAGCATTTCACAGCCATCCTTCCCCGTGCCAAAGGCGATAATTGGATCTCCCTTTTCTTTTTTCTTATCAATCAATAGTTTCCTCTCTTCTCATAATGTCAGTACTGGCGTAGGGATGCACCTCACCAGTTTGGTTGAGGATAGATGCACTTTTTGGTGATTCAGCATAATTTCTGAAATTTCACTTTTCATTGAAATATTTTGATCGAGTACAGAAATAAATATGTATATATAACCAACCGTTCTTGAATTGAAAGTGACTATCTGTAAGGTGTCTTTTTATGCTTGGCCCATAACAAGTTCCGTTGGCCCAATTCAGTATTTCTTATATTTCTAAATCGGGCAAGTGCATTGAATTATGGTCCGCCTATAAATTGGTTTGAAAATTGCTCATGATTAAAAAACCCTATCAGCTGCATCATAATGATAGAAACAAGAGCAACTCGATGATTTGAGGATAAAATATAAGAGCCTTTTATAGTGTGTTTAGACATTTTCGCTCAAAAGATTTATCTTGAACTATATTTGAGTTATAAAATGTCAAATACCACAATTTATAACTCTTACAATATAACAATATTGGCTGATTATGGTTACACTCTCTATTCTAACGGAACCTTATCTAATTCTACTGATTGTTATCTATCATTTGGCCCGTATCAGCCTATAATATTCGTTAATGGAACCGTATCTGAAGGCGTTGGTTGTGATTTTCCATATTACTCCATTAAGACTCGCGGTGCAATTGGGTTGGCCTTCGCATTTCTGATATTTTTCAATCTAATTTTAACAATATTCAATCTCCGTAAACATGGTGCAGCTTATGTCGCTGAAACAAAGCGATTTAGATTAATAAGTCGTCGTTGGCCTTGGTACTGGTTGATAATATTTGAAATTCTTGTTATTGTCACCGGATTCTTTTCAATCGATATAGATCGAGATTATATTCAGGGGAACAGTATGGAAGCTTATGGAGCGATTTTCACTACAGTTTTGCCTGCTTCCTTGGCAGTAGGATGGGAATTTGTTCGGCATTGGAGCAGTTCTGAGGAGCGTATATTAGTCGAGCATGACCAGTCTGTAGACAATGAAAGACCCGTTCGAATGGTTCTTCATCTGTTCATGTCGATTATATGTTACTTCTTTATCCTGCTTACATTTTTCCTTACGGTATTGAGAAGCTGGTCCTACCTGGGGGAATGGAATCCTTCGCTGAAAGCGGACACTAAATGGAAAGTCGGAGGTTTTGCTGCATTATTAGCTTTCATTCAAATCCTCAATCAGGTTCTTGTTTCCACTTTGATTTATAAGACACCTTGGCCCCCACTTGTGATCATTCTTATCACAGGTTGTGTTTGCATTTTTTTAATTTTCAACCTCATTTTTCAGTGGCAAGCAGATTTATTTCCCTTTAGTGTACATGAAAGCATTGTATATTTGACGGTAATGGGTTATCTCCCGTTGTTTCTTATAGCCTCCTTATCAAATTTGTGGGGATTAATGAAAAGAAATGAAGACTTGATAATATTGGATATCAGGAAAGAAATCGAAGAATATAACCATTTACAATATGAAGCGTGGGGATCTCCCTCCAAAACTTTTCCAGTTATAAAAACAATTGCGGCACGAAACATTGATGATCTTTTCGGCAATAAAGACCATAATCGGCATTAAGTTCGTTCGTGGGTACAACTTAACTGTTCATGGATAACAGGGATGGAACAAAAAATAGTACTTCACGTAGTATTTTTTATGACAATTATGGAAACAGTTATTTTTTTTTTGTTTTTTTTGATAAATGGATTATATCTTTAATGGCATCTTTTCGTTTTTATTCTCGTATTTTTACACACGGGAATTACTTAGCTGGGTAACACATTCGAGTGACTCCATTTAGTATTGAACCTTTCATCTAATTCAAGTTTTTAAAATCTCTCCTTTACTGTGACTTACTGAAATAATGTATCGGTTAATCTAGCAATAGTAGAAAGGAAAATAAATTACCAGGAGTAAAGTCAATAATACAATATATTCATTTGTGCTTATGTAATCTATTCTGTAGGATATGGGAATATACCGAGTCCCACCTACGTCACGAATCAACTGATTAAAGAGATTCATATATATTCAAAAAATGTCAGTTTCATCCCTTGCTGATTTGAGGGCGTTGCGGAGCTCAAAATATGATCCTGGTATGGCCATTGAAGTAAGTCCTCGAATGATTGTTTTCTAGTATAATCTTACTAACGATTTTAGATAAAAAACTGGATATCAACGGTCATTGATACATCATTGCCAGATGGGGACTTGATTAAAATTCTTCGAGATGGTGTTTATCTTTGCCAGTACGTAAGCCAGTAAGAGGAGGCGAGCATCTACAGCGTATGCTAACTCGATTTAGATTAGGTAACAAAATAGTTCCTGGTGGAAGCAAGTTCAAATCATCATTAATGCCTTTCGTTCAAATGGAAAATATCAATAATTTCTTAACTTTAGCTAAGACAATTGGCGTGCCTTCGCAGGAGCTTTTCCAAACAATTGATCTTTATGAGTCCCAGGACCCGGCTCAAGTTCTTTTTACATTGGTATCGTTCTCGAGATATGCTCATATACGAAATTCCTCAATTCCCACTCTTGGCCCGAAGCTTAGTACACCATCCGAATCAAAACTCAGACAAAGTCCCATTAACGATATTCCAGCATGGAACACGGTACAATATGGTTACATGGATGGTGCCTCTCAAGGAAAAGAGGGCGTGGTTTTTGGAGCCAGAAGGGATATCATTGGGGGTACAGGAACGAGAACGGATAATATTGTGAAGATTCACGAAACCCCTATTTCAAAAAAGAAGCAACCACCTTTGCCACCTAGAAAACCCTCATCTCTTACTGGGAACATTATAAGATAAGTAACAGACTGCAGAAACTCTATAACTTTATTCTACACTTTATTAAAAATACAAGAAAAAATAAATGCTCATAAGATCATATCAACAAAAGAGCTAAAACTTAGTAACACCAAGAAAAAATTATATTAATACACTAGGTTCGATGGTATGCCTTCCTTTTGGTTTGTGTATCTTCATACTGTCTGGAATAAGATCCCATGGATATTTAGACGAACGCGCAAAATTGGGCATGGCATCAGAAACAAGACTATCAATGAACAGTAAATCTATCTCATCAATAGGTTGAGCTCTATCTAAACGTATGTTGGTCTTCCCAGCCTTAGATAATTCCGGTTTCTTTGGTATAGGGTTAAATTGGGATAGAAGATCCGAATCATTGTAAGGTATTTTCTTCTGAACCTTCTCACTTTGATACAATCGAGCTTTGATGTTTCCGCCTCTCTTCACTGGGTAATTTGTTTTGGTATCCATCAGGAAATTATCTTGCGAATCCACACTGTGAGAAAGAGGATCTTGATTAACAAAATCCACTTCACTATTTCTCAACTTTGCTTCTTTATGTCTCTCCCCACCTATAATCTTTGCAACGTTGCGCATATTTTTAACGATCTGAACTGCCAAATAATATTCCGGGTCTTTGTTATATTCATCAATTCTTCCAAAAACACTCGCTTGAGGTATATATTTTATGTTCGAATCTTCAGCCATCCTATCTGAAGTGAACCCGCTAGAACCCCCGTCTGTAACATTATTTCTAACTAATGTGACATTCATGCTTAACAGCGTTTTCATATCTAACGATTCACCTGCCTCAATTGGTTGAGGATGAGATGGCGTGATACAATCCATATTTACTTCTTTCCTCAGTACGCTATCTATGTCAACCGCTGAGAAAAATGCACATGATTGGGGAAGATCTTCAATGCCTACTTGTTGAGAAAAAATTGCTCTCGTCCATATATTACTAACTTGTAAAGCCAATGCCGCCCGGTATTTATCTTCTTCTTTAACCATATATCGAATTTCGTCATGGACAGTGATACATAATCTCGCATCTATATTGTAAGTTCGATTTAGATATTGCATCGCAACAATAAGTAAATGCAAATAATCAACCCCCGAAGATTGAACTGCCCAGTTTACTCTAGATGTCATAAACGATGCCTTGGCAAGATTACCCCGTTTAAGAGCGTCAGTGATTGCAGCCCCAAGTACAGGCGTTCGCGGGATATCCTGATCAGCAATGTCTTCTAATCTATTGAAAACAATACTTTCAGTACCTCCGGCCCAAATAGGACGGTTGCTACCATTGAATCCCTTACGTTTTTTGCCCTTCGTAGATTCATAAAGTTTATTAACTAGCTCCCCGGCCTTTTCTTTAGTCATCTGTGGATTGAACTGCTTAAGCAGCTGACTGGCAAATTTTATACCAGCACCGTAAATTCTACCGTAGTTAAAAATTTTGGCTTCATTTCTTGAAATACCAATTATATTGGCCGTACTTGAATGCAAATCCGTACCCTCACTCTTAGAGCCTTCTAGTGTCATCCATCCTAAAGCAGTACCACCGTGTAATTTGAAAAGAGAATCACCGAATAAACTAGCCATCCAAAGTTCTTCGGAATCAACATCAGCACCAACAAAACAATACCCAGGTGGTGCTTTCACCATAGCCTTCAATTCTGAGCCAAGTCGATTTTTTTTAGCATTACTAGCTGTTAGCCATGTATTCTCCACCGCACGTCTCGTCACTGTACCCATTGGGATAATAGAAGGTAAAATCATGCCAGAGGTCTGATTTTTAAACCCCATTGGAAACTCTTTATTCCAGACGGTCATCTGGCTCTTTATCCGTTCTCTTGATGATGCCCAATAACTGCTCTCTACAACCGTTTTCAATGCATCCTTGACTGAAGAATACTCAGAGGTGATTTGACCCTTTTCAAAGTACCCCAAATAGTTTTTCGATAGTGGTAGCACGCATCTTGCCTCAGCGCCATCTTTGTGTGGAATTCTAAAATACGCTATAGTGGTTGAATCATCACGGAACTTGGTATTGGTTTCTAAATTCATATCACAAAACGTAAAGCCAAGTCCGAGATAATCTTTTTTTTCTCTGATTGGAACTGCAAACACCCAGCCATGCACTTCTGACCAAATAAATGGGTGGCCATCCCACTGAAGTTTTAGTAATAATGGGGTTATCCGGGTTTTCATTGTAAGATGCAAGGATGACTTGGCCGTAGGATGCAAATCGACAAACCACATTGGGTAACCGGGGAGTTTTTGATTTTTAGCTAGTCTGGGCAGTTCTTCCTTCTTTTTGGGTTTGGTATACCGAATAGGTTTAATTTCCCAATTCAATTGGGAGAGCCAAGGATCCTTTTTCCAAAGTTCGGTCTTATCGGCCATATCCACAGTTTCCAGAGCAAGCTTATGTAGCATGCTGTGGGATGTTTCAATACCCTTTTGATATAGAGATTCGGTATTGGCTATATAATCTTTCCATGATTCGTCGATAGGTAGAAAGACTGATGAAACGTGACGAAGGGCTGCAAATGTTACAGGATGTGGACAAACTTCTAAAAAACGCGGGAAGACCTTAGAGTAAACCTGAAACGTAGCCTCTACGTCCTTTGCACAATACAGTAAAAGATCATCAAGCATGTCATAAACTTCATGATTGTCTAACTCACCAAAATAATTCCTTATCGATTTGTCTAAGGTTATATTACAATGCAATTTAGCTACATCAGCCAAACCATTGTAGGAGCTCTTGGATACCCACGGATTTTCCTTCTTTGAAGATTCGATTTCTTCGCTTATTATCTCCGAACTTTCTAAATCAACCTCAGTTTCAAGCTGGGAAACTGCTTTCTTATATTTACCCCATGTTCCGCGCTGTCTGGAACACATACCGCTTGTGGCGACATGAAATGATAAGGTGTCTAGAAACATATTTTTAGTCTGCAATAAACTATACTCTTCCAAAACTCGTTTACGATCGTAGCTAACGTTGTGGCCCACTATAACTTTCTCTTTCTCATTACCCAAAGGTACTAAGTGATTAGGTGAATCCGATTCCTTCATGATCCAGGGCGATATCCATGCGTACCATGCCTGAGGTGAAACCGCCGTGGCCATTACAGCGTAATCTGATATCTTATATAAAACTTCAACATCAAATATCAGTTGCTGGTCTTCAGGATAATCAACTGATACAGGATCACAGCCTTGCACATATTTGACCCATCCTGATCGTTTAACCCATTTGACAGGGATCGGTGGTGAGCGGCTCAAAGCCAAATCCTTGGCTAAGCCAAGATATGGATGCGAGTCGGCCATACCGAGGTTATGAAAGTGCTCATCTAAAGTATTTCCCTGTAACTCGGGAATATCAAAGTTAATAGGTTCATCGATGATGGTCTTCTTGCCCCATAGGTTGTGCATAGATAGATGCTCCTTGGCAAGTTTCACCAAGGGATCATTAGCCGAGTACTTGACCTCTTTATCACCGAACATCTTCCTATGTAACCCCTTGGAAATCTGTTGTATACCCACTGGGTTTATTCTCATTTCAGGGTTGACTGGACCCCTTCGGCCCTTATTTTGAGGGCTGACCGAGTCACTCATCGGCCCTTGAGATAGCAGCCGCACGTTTTGGTAAGGTGTCGAAACGGGTCGATAATGGACCCAGCGGCCCCGATGTATCGTAGATTCAGAGTAGCACATGGGCCTGCTTAACAGCGAACCCCGTGAAGATCTCATTTAGCGCAAAGATGAAGAAGCCGTGGCGCGATATAACAGGCCAATAGCGGTAGAAAGAATAGCCCTGTCTGATCTCTCACGCAAGCCAGCCGATCTGCGTCCAAGCCTATAATGCATTGAGGTCCGCTGGAACCAGACGGTTTGACGGCCCTGGTCCACAAGCTACGCCTAGAGGCGTTAATCAGAGTCCGCGCCGTCGCAGCCCAGTTAGATGGTTATCGGTGGTGTACAGGGGTAACCTGACGTTGTTTGGAAGGGCCGTATATCTCACTCATTGTCCCCATTACCCCCGCTCAACGTGTCGGTTTAGTAATTTTAGTGCCGCTCATATTTCGATAATTGCTTATCGTACTCCCCCCCCGTTTAAATAGTCCCCTATATCAAAATGTCGAGAGGTCTTAGTGATGATCAGGTACGTGGGAGATTGCATATAGATTCGGCCCATTGATTATGATATCACCCGAGGGGAACTCCACTAACCATTTCTTTTAACATTAAAATTTAGGTTGCTGGTGAGCTTCGCAAGATGGTTGAGTTCATTAATAAGGAAGCTGACGAAAAGGCCAAAGAAATTGAACTCAAGGTAGGTCTCAACCTTGATCACCTTCTATCGGAGATTATGCGGATTTGAATTTTGGACAATTGACTAACCGTACCCCTTTTTTAACGTTTTCGTTTTCTGCTCTTTCTTATTTAGGCTAATGAAGAATATGAAATTGAAAAGGCCAATATCGTTAGAAGCGAAACAGCTGCTATCGACTCCATTTATGAGACCAAATTGAAGCAAGCTTCTCTCGCTCAACAGATCACAAAATCCACCATTGCCAACAAGATGCGTCTTAAGGTCCTTGGCGCCCGTCAAGATATTCTTGATGAAGTCTTTGAAGATGCCTCTAAGAAGCTTAATGACATTTCCAAGGATTCTTCTAAATACAAGAGGGTTTTGCAAGGTTTAGTGGAGGAAGGTGCTCTTACTTTGATGGAAAAGTTCATTTTCATTAAGACCCGTAAACAAGATCTTGATATCGTTAAAGATGTTGTTTCTGATGCTGCTAAGTTCTTTGAAGAACAAGCTAAGTATCCTATTGAAATCACTGTTCTTGATGATGATTTCTTGCCATCTGAACTGTAAGTATTATCTTTGCTGATCTCGGATTCCGATCGAATATTGAATGCTCATCGCAAGTTCAAATTTATTAACAAATATGTTTACTATTGTAGATCCGGTGGTGTAATTATCTTGAATGGTACTGGTAAGATTGAGGTCAACAATACTCTCGAAGAAAGACTCAAGCTCGTTTCTGATGAATCTCTTCCCGCCATTAGAACTGCGATATTTGGGTATGTACAGATGATTAGTAAAAATTCTTTCGCATTTTGCTTTTTGCTAACTATACCTTTTTCTCTTTTTCTCCTATTTAGTCCTTCCAAAACTCGTAAATTCTTTAATTAGGAATCTCACTGATACGAATTTGCATTTGCTCCCCCCTGAAAATACGATTACAAATTTCTCCATTCATATAATTGTTTAAGCTCCATGACATAATTTTTATTTCGTCTACTCTAAAGTGTTTTAACTATATAGTAATTCTATTTATTCAATATTTAAGATATTAGGAATTGTTAAATGTTCGTAACTAGCCAGGAGAGGCTCTGAGCCTCTTCGGTACATGCTGGGACTTACGACCTTACTATTCGTGATTATCAAAGCTGGAGCTCCGGAATTACTGATTTAATATTTGCCACAAAAACATTTACATTGGCTTCCAACTTTAGGGTTATAATACTCATCAATTTTTAGTGTCATTAATATATGTACATATCTGTCACCTTTGGTTTAGATATTGATTGTGGGTTCACAGTGACGTTAGCAGTATAATGTACGCTCGACATGCGAGCAAAACACTCTCTTATACGCGAGTGAATCATATTTTAACGATACAGCGGTTTCGAAGAATACATACATCTGGTGGGAGCTCGCCATTGATGGCATCTAGTGATCTGGTTCGATGCAATAACTCTCAAGCGTTGTACTGGAATAAAGGTGATCATACTTACAGGATCCGGCCTGCAGTTCAAAACAAGATCGCATCTCGGGGTTGGCATGGATCAACCAGTAATTTAGCACATGCTAGCTTAACTAGTCTTAACCAAGAAGCACAACAAAAATATGAAGAATTCTTTGCTGACACTGAAGAATCGAAAGAATATGAATTTTATACCTGCGCTTCAGTTATTAGTGGTACGATATTCGATAAGAAAGGAGATATCAAAGCAGTATCCGCCGCTATATCTAAAACCAAATTCTTAGCGGATCATTCGCTTCATCCCCGAGATTTAAGAAAGATTGATCTTAGTCCAGTCAGTATTGTACCATCAATCTTGGTCCGAAAGAACTGTATTTTGATTAATTTATTGCATATCAAAGCTGTCATCAAAAACGATATGGTGATGGTTTTTGATACTATTAGTACGGAAGACGCGAGTAAATTGAGTTTATTCATGTACGATTTAGAGGCTCGTTTGAAATCTCCGGGTGTTAGTCATTACGGCAATGGTGAGCATTGGATTCAGCCATATGAAATGAAGGCATTAGAAGCGATCTTGATAAACGTTACTTCGACTCTAGAAACTGAAATACAGGCTCAACTATCTATGTTAAATAGAATATTACGGGATTTAGAAGATAGGGTAGATCGGGTCAAATTAAGGGAGTTGCTTACTGGTAGTAAAGGAGTATTAGCATTCAATCAGAAAGCGGTACTAATTAGAGACGTTATTGATGAAATTTTAGAGAACGATGAAGATCTTGAGGGCATGAGATTAACCGAAATGCCTGAGCATAAAATTAAGAAGACTATCAGTAGTATGGCCTTTGAAAAAGCCCAAGAAGAATATGATGATGAGCATTTCAGTGAAGTAGAAATGCTACTAGATTCATACTATAAACAAACCGATGAAATTGTACAGCAATGTGAAAATGTTATTTCTAATATCAAAAGCACTGAAGAGATTGCCAATATTATATTAGATGCCAATCGTAATGCTTTGATGTTATTAGAATTAAAAATCAATGTTTGGACATTAGGATTTACCGTAGGGGCATTTATCGCTGCCATTTATGGTATGAATTTAGAGAACTACATCGAAGAAACTGACTTTGGTTTTGGATTAGTGATTGGCGGTGTTGCATTTTTTTCCGCAGTTATCACTATGTTTAACCTCAGAAAGCTAAGGACGACTAGAAAGGTTTCCATGCTCAACCTTGAACCGACACAAGCCCCAAATGCGATACTATTCCCTAGAGCACCGATAAAAGGTACCACAGTGGTTCCATCAAAGCCGCAAGCTGAACTAGATAATAATTTCAAAAGGAACATAACTTGGAAATGGTTAATTGAGAATAAGGGGTAATCGTTTGTTTTGGATATCAATGCATCCGCTTATTTGTTGATATACTTGTATAAATGGCGTTGATCTTAGGATCTATAGAAATGTAATATGTATGATTATTTATCATTTCGAAAGAAAAACGTGCAGGCGTCCAGGGTTTTTTGCGTAACGTAAAAATATTTTTAAAAAAATCAGACTTTCAAGTTCTTGCATCAGCGACCGGCACTGATTCAAAATTTTTAGAGAATGATATTTGTTGTTGGAAATCTATGGAATCTCTTCTGATTGGCATATTCTCCACCCGGATTTTTGCTTTTCGGTCTGATTTCTGCGAATTATACACTACGAAATCACTCTATCGTGAAGCCTCTGAGGTGATCTTTTTTTTAATTATAATTTTCGAAACTCAGATATAAAAAGCTGTTTACCCCGAATCTTCTGAATCACACTGTGAAGAAAAAGGCCGAAGTATGATTTTTATCCGCAAGATCTCCTTGTATAAACGCGTGGATATGGCCCATAAATTCCCCTTAATTCGGCTAAGAAGGTTCAAAATCATGACTGTTTCCACGAAGCAGGAGAGTCTTTCAGTGCAAAAATACTAATTTTACCTTCCGTGGTTTATATGCTAATATCTGATGTAATTTTCTTGATAGCACTCTTCTACGTTTTAATCGTTTCGCTCCGTGTACGATATCTAATCAATCAACATTCATATAATCAAAATTAGTATAGAATAATTAAAATATCTTATAACCTGTAAATTTGCATCTCCACAACCTGTTGAGGGAGTTATGGCCACTTATTGGGAGAAAACATTTTCCCAAAATTTTTATTTTCCTGCCTGCAATTCACTGTGCAAACGTCAACTTGTAAAAGATATCCTTATTTTCACTAATATTCTTATTCGGCATTGGTGATATTTGATTACCAGAATATAGAAGACCGTTTTCACCCTATCGTTAATTTTTGCTTGTTTTTCCGCATTTTTCTTGCATACAATTATCATCATTCTTAATTTTTAACTTTTACATAAGTTCGACTCATTCAGGACCCATTCAAAAGATTATATTATAACTATCAAAACCAACTTTCCAATATGTCTGAAATCGTTGCCGAAAACGTTGCTGTCGAAGCTGCTGCCCCTGCCTCTGTTGCCGTTAAGCGACGAAGAGAAGATATCAACAAGAACCCTTTGAGTGAGAATGGTATCTCTCAATGTTTCCATACAATCAGCATCTCATTATATGTTTCCCTTGCACCTATTTATTCTCAGACCCCTACCATTGGTGTTCAAGCTATGCATTTAGATCCTTTGATCATGACTTATTATGCCCCTGTTAACGGTGTTGTTCTCTCGCATTCTAATACAAAGCTCTTTCCTTACGGTGGTGTTGATAACGATGGTTTAGCGATGCCTGAAGCCAGATTCAAGAATGATAGTCCTTTCACTTACATGTGGATAAGTACTGATCTCTTAGTTTGGAAGCCTCAGGCTGGCGATGTTGTTGAAGGTACTATCAATATGGCCTCCCCTAGTCACATCGGTTTATTAGTTCACGACACTTTTAATGCTTCTATCAAGCACTGGGGTATACCGAAGGATTGGGAATTCGTTGCCAATCAAGCTGATGAATCGGTTACGGAAGAAGTTGATGAAGAAGGAAATGCTATTATTTCAGAAAGTGGGAACGACGCCAACTCATTGGGTCACTGGACTGATGCCGAAGGAAAGCGCGTTGAAGGTCGTTTACAATTTGCTATTAAAGCTGTTCATAATTCTGGCAGAGTTATCTCTCTTGATGGTTCCCTCCTTGCTCCTGGCACCGTTCGTGAAGACTTGACTGAACCTAGTAAGGATATTTCCGCTCCTAAGGTCCACAAGAAGTTTGACGATGATGAAGAAGAAGACGTTGAAGAAGATGTCAAGGTGGACGAAATTGAAAAGCAAGAAGCCCCTCAATATGCCAACGACAGTGATAGCGAAAGGGAAGCTAGCGTGGGTGAAGAAAGCAGTGACGAAGCTGAAGATTCTGATTCTGATTAAGTATATTCCCGAGTGTTTATGCTGGTTCCTTTATAACAAACAAATAAAACCTAAACTAATAGATGTACATTATATTTTTGCATATTTAAGATATCATTACCTGGCCGTCCTGAAAGCTGATTAGTAATTTTAAAGACAAATTTTCGCTTTTAAGGATATCGAATGTCGATGGATAAGTTGGAAAGCTTAAGGCAGAGAATTAGAGTTTCAAATGAAATGGGAGGTGGAAATTTTTAGAATAAATTCAGAGTAAGTGGAAAGATATGAATACGATTTATTATACAAAATACAAATAATACCATTAACTTAAATTTTCAATAATAAAGTTTTTAACACAAATGTCAAACTAATGAATCAGTATCAAGAAATTTATTGTTGAGAGAAGTGTTCAAGGAGAACATTTCTTTCTTCGGAATCAACACCCCAGTCCTTGACAACGACAACACCACAGCCAACAACCTTTCTGGCGTTACCTTCTCTGTCTAATTGACAAAGACCGGCCCATTCACCAAGCTTCTTAGCATCAGAAACCTTGATAAGGGGGATCTTGTTTTCGGGTTCGGCACAAAGGGCTTCGACAAGCTTGATGTAGGAAGCTTCAGTGACAGAGTCAACGAGAATACACATATGAGCTTGACGGGAGGAGAGAGCCTTGGAGGCTTCACGGAGACCACGGGCAAGACCATCGTTGATTAAAGCGTTCTTAAGAACGGTCTTAAGAGCATCTTCGATGGAGATTTGGCCAACAGGGGCGGAAGCGGGAACTTCAACTTCAGCGGGGGCAACGGAGTCTTCGATATCTGACATTTTTGATAATAAGTGGGATGTAGAGGCTAAACTTCTTCGACAGGTGAAACAGCTCAGTTCAGTGAAGACCAAATTAAAGGAGGTTGAAAAAAAAATTCGCTTCGAGGGTTATAATATGGAGTGGGAGACCCGTCCGCGGCTCACGGCCGGGTATCTTGGGATAATGCATCCTAATCCGGAAACAAACAGTCACCACATTTCCTGCGCTTCGCTGATTTTCTCATAGTGGCTTGCTACATTCCATGTGACATGGTGTGTCATCACTATTGTATTCGACGCGCTAACAAGATGTATTTCATAGCCTGTCGAAGATCGTGAGCCTCGAAGATATCGATAAGGCTTAACACTCGCGTTAATATTACTCGCCCTTATATTTGTCGTCTTCAATGTCCTCCAACGCCGATTACTTGAAGTCGGTTCCCATTCTGACGGAGCATTTCGGATATGCCCCTATCACTTTGGTTGATGATATCATCAATCTCATGAACCATTTAATCTACAACTGTGCTGATGCTCTGCAGGACTTTTTGGAGGAGCGTGTTAGCCGTGGAGACGTACCGCGCTCGCAGCAGAGTGGGTCAGGTAAGAGAAAACCAGGTGAGCGTATATGCCAGCCGGATGACATTGTTTTGGGCACGGTTCGACTGGAAACCTTGATGGAATCTATTGTGGATAAGAATTTTGATAAATTCGAACTATATACGCTGAGAAACCTGTTTATGATTCCGCGGCATCTGATAGATGGCGGTTGGGTCAGGTTAGAACATCAAAAGAATCTAGTTTTAGATAATGCTACTAAGCCCACCACTTCTGATGATCTGGACACTATCTTAGAAGAACTAAAACAAAAGATTAATGTTGCTAGTAGAATAAATGTTCAATTGAGGAAGCAGTGCCAGCGCTCAGCTAAAATAGAGGAGGCATTGGCTTTATACGTGCATCACTTAACTACTCTTTTATCTTCAACATCATCGACCTTATCATTCACCGATTTATCTGTTTTGATAGCCAAGCTTTCTCCATTAGCTTACAATATTCGGTATTTGGTTGAACTTGCTGGAACTGCGTCAGAGAAGGTGGATAGTCTCACTGAATTGGTCCATGAACTACAGAATAATGGTCCGGTGACCCGTTCATCGAATAGGCAACAGTTTTTGAGTTATATCGCCAAGTTCGTAAATGAAGCTACAGGAAATTTAGGCGGTGATATAGGCGAAGTTGTAGGAAGTCAAGGCCCTAAAGGTGATATAACGTCATTTGCTCAAGCCATGGATGATAATATTACCCTGTGAAGAATAGAACTAGTAATCTCTAGAAATTCTCTATAATGATTTAATGATTTTATTTTATTTTTATTTTATGTTTATTTTTATTTTTATTTTCTCCATGTTATTTTACGAGTGTACAAAAAATATTCTTACGAATAATGCTTTGATTCGATTCCCCACAGTGAGGCTCACACTCCCAAAGCCTCAGACAAAAAATAAGCTTCCAATGATGCGATGCTGCACTACATAAAAGTGTCAGTTTCCGCTCTATCTACTATACTCTGAAGTAAGCTCAAATCAAGAGACTACGTTTATAATGTCTAATCCTGGTTTGGTTACTCCTGTTGTTGTTTCATTGCATGATCTTAAGGCTGGCTTAGTTGATAAACTTTTGCCTGATGCATTTGGCCCTGATTCCCTAGGTATTATAATCGTTAAAGGTAAGATCAGGTTGTTTTTTTTCGAAATATTTGATATCATAAACGGAGAAGACTAATTCATTTTTTTATTTTTGTTATGAATAGATTTACCCGAAGAGTTCGTGGAACTTCGTCGTACCGTCCTTTCGTCGGCATCTGATTTAGCAGCCCTACCTGCCTCAACTCTCGAGAGTTTAGAAGACGAAGAGTCCAGTTGGTTAGTAGGCTGGTCATGTGGTAAGGAAAAGCTAGCCTTAGATAAGCCTGATACGTTAAAGGGCTCGTACTATATTAACTGTTCGTTCCATAAGGATCCTTCTCTTGAGGGTCCCCCCGATAATGAGATTGTGGGATTTGAAGACTTCAAGTATTACACAAAGCCGAATGTCTGGCCTTCTAAAAATGATCTGCCTGATTTCCAGGATGATGCCAAGAAGCTTGTGAGTAACTTAATTGTTTGATTTTACTATTTGAATTATTTTAGAGCTTGAATTTCTAACTAAATGTTTTTAGTGCAATCTAATCATCGACGTTGCTGAGATCGTTGCTCAAGCTTGTGACAGATATGTGGGCGGTAAGATTAAGGGTTATACTGAAGGATATCTTAACCATATTGTTACTACATCAACCACGACTAAAGCGCGCCTTCTTCACTACTTTCCCCCTTTACCTTCTACCGAAATTGAAGAAAATAATGAATGGTGTGGCGAGCATTTGGATCATTCTTGTCTCACTGGTTTAACTTCGGCTATGTTCATTGATGAAGAATCTCAATCTCACAAGAGTGGTAATATCGTAGAACTTCCCACAAACCCTGATCCCAATTCTGGTTTGTATATCAAAAACAGATCAGGTGAGGTTGTTAAGGTTTTGATTCCTAAAGATTGTCTTGCTTTCCAAACTGGTAGTGCTCTGGAAGCTGCCACCTTTGGTGAATTCAAGGCTGTTCCTCATTTTGTTAAGGGTTCAGACATGCCTGGTATTTGCAGAAATACCTTAGCAGTTTTCTGTCAACCTTCATTACATGAAATTGTAGGCAATGAAGGCAACTTTGCTGATTATGCCAATAAGATCATCAATAAAAATCACTAGCATAATTGCGATTGCAATTACAATTTGAACATTCGCATTATATTATTAGAATAGTTAATCGTATTTTGTCAAAACCTTCACGTAAGTTAATTGGCATTTTTTTGAAACGTAGTTGCTATTTATGTTTTATTTACCTTAACTAGATATTTTAATCAGTAATTAAATGAAACTAATATCTAATCTATATTTTATTTCTATAATATATCATTTTTTTTTTTTTTTTAATTCAGACGGCTAAAATGCGAACAGTATATTAGCCTAGGACAGGCCAAAGCAGTTACCCAAAAATAAATAAAAATTTATAAAATCAATAATTTAAATACTCAATATATATAAAAAAATATAATGAACAAAATAGAAATAAAAAAGCGATTCCTGACAAATAATAAGAATAACAGGATTCAGGTTATTTCATGCATCTAGACAATATGGACGTAGCCGTTAAAATCCATACAGCTAAAACTACATACAGGGTAACACTGTTCCCAATCAAATAAACAACAAACAAAACAAACAATCCAATCTCTACATCAAAACAAGAAACCATTCAACAACGTATCAGTTTGTTATTTAAGAATAAAAAAATAAAAATGAGTACACCCTTTACCTCTGGTACCAATAGAAATACCGATAACAATGCCCACTCATCAGGAGATTCTGTCACAAAGAGGCTTCAAAGCGAGTTAATGCAGCTGATGATGTCAAACACACCCGGAATCAGCGCATTTCCCTCTTCTGATTCAAATTTACTAAACTGGTCTGGAACTATTACTGGCCCTGAGGATACTGTTTATGAAAATTTGATATTCAAGATTTCTTTATCATTCCCTAATGACTATCCTTACAGCGCACCAACAATAAAATTCGTATCACCTATGTGGCACCCTAACGTGGATATGTCCGGTAACATTTGTCTTGATATACTTAAGGAGAAATGGAGCGCTGTTTACAATGTTCAGACAATCTTGCTATCACTTCAGAGTTTGTTAGGCGAGCCTAACAATAAGAGTCCCCTTAACGCGCAAGCAGCTCAGCTATGGGACGAGGATATGGATAGCTACAAGAAGCACCTTATGGACAGATACCAAGAAATTGATGATTTAAATTAGGACAAATATGGGTATCTTATTTCTTATTTCTCATATGGCATATCTCATTTCTCATTTCTCTTTCCTTATCTCTCACTTCTCATTTCACATTTCACTTGCATTATTTCTTTTTCTTTATCTAAGCATAGGATATATCTTCGGATCAAAACGGCAAAATTCTAGTATGGAGGCAGACTGATGTCATACACTATTTGCATTCATTTTTATTTCGTATTTCTTTATTCATTCTTGTGTAACTCTGTATTTGCTACATAGAATTCATATATTTATTTAATTCACTTTTTTAATAGGTTCATAAATTGTTTTTTATCATTTCGTGCTTGTATAGAATTGATATTCTGTGGTATTCGAGAAACTTAGAAGAGATATGTGGTTGGGAAAGTTATGCCCACGTTCAAACAGAGTGATCGTTAAATATACCAAAACAGGAAGTAACCCAATCAATACAATCCACCGAGTTTCAAAATTCAGTTAATTTGCTCGAGAAAGTATATGTCTTACTTGGAAATTCAAAAGCGGGGCACGCGGGCTGGAAAATTAATAATCATGAATAAACTTTGATCACGAGGACAGCCTACAGCCTTGATTCTGAAACATTAAGTTATACAGGCGCGTGATCATAATTAACTGAGCCTTTTAATTTCCACTATGTGAATGATAAGCAAAAAAATAACATTCAAACAGAGGTGAGCTAATTTGACTCAGACCATGTGATATTCGTTTTACTGAGCTGAATAGGGATGATCGAAAATGACGTATCAAAGAAACAGGTGACGCACGTTTGAAAGCAAGAGCAATCTACATGTGTAAATATATATATAACCATCGACACACCCGATTATTGATTTGAATGCCATACACAATTTATTTATAACAATGCTCACAAAATTATTATTGAAGAGAAACTTATTAGCGTCCACTCTAAAGCTTAGATCGGTTCGAACCAACGCCACTTTTGCTACCCCACCCAAGTATAATCTCAACAATTGGGGAAACAACACACCCAAGGGGTCTGACTGGTATTTTTATGGCCTTGGTGCTACTGTTGTAGCCGCTACCATTGTTTTGGGCTCAAAGATGAAGTCGATGGGTAGACAAACCATGGGAATGGATGTTTCCAACGTGGAATCTAGTGGCATGATGGATAACGGCATGCTGCTAACCTATCATGGTGTTCCTGATTCTAATTTAAGACCGCCCCCCGAATATACTGAAATGGATAGCTTTGAGTGAGATATGGCCTATGATTGGCTATCTTGCTATTATATGTGAGATGAATTTTGGTCAATTCTTTCTTGTAATATAATCTTAGCATTGCATTTTAGTCACATTGATTTTGTTGTTGAATATGAATATTCAGAAACATTTGACTTATTTATTTTATATAATGTATAATTGAACGTGAAAAATTAGTAAAGAAAGAAACTTACTTCTATAACAACCCTTAAATGATTTACTCACAATTTCGGCATTTAGTAACATAACCCATTTAGTAACATAACCTGTAATGCAACTAAATTCACGTGACTATTTTTATCTGCTTTCTTCATTTTATTACATATTACGTTTCAAATTTGACGCCTGGTAAGCACAAAAAGTATAACCCGTAGAAAAATGAGCTCTCAAAACGGTACCAGATATTATCAGTACTCACAAGAGTATGATCATAATAGTCCAGAATGTGGAAACGAGCTATACTCTGACGACTTTGGGCAAGATGAATACAACCAACACTTACAGCATCGGCAAGCTCATCATCAATACAGAAATGAATCTATCTCAGATCTTCCTGTCTCCGATCCGTTTGCAACAGTAACTGATCCTAATGATTATTTAAATGCCCCTTCAAGGAATTATTTACCTACAGAAAATATGAACTCCAGTTTCGATACAAGTTTAGATGCATCCTTTCATAAAGAGATAGCAGACACGATTCCCCACGATACATATACTCCTATGCCAATTGACCCAGGATCGCATTTTGAAATATCCTCATTAGTCAATCAATATGACCAAGTCTCTATTAACTTTTTGATCCAATCAGCTTTGGTAGAATTAAAGGGATTTAAGATCTTATCGTATCAAGATATAGATCCCTTGAAAAAGCAGCTGGTTTTGCTGAAGTCGAGACAGGCCACAATTAGGCATAAAATAGATTTAGAGGCTAAAGTCAGTGATGCTGCTTCCACTTTAGCTAAACTGCATATCAATTCGACGACCACCATAGACCCCGCTACGAACATCTTCACACCTTCCAGCTCTTCGTTCCGTCGTCGTTCTGCGGTAGTCTCCTCTCTATTTACCAGCAATAATACGGCTACAAGTAACAAGAGACTATCGAAACACGCGAAAGACGAATATGAAACTTCGATTAGGAAATCGGAAATGCTGAAGGACGAATTAACGATCATTAATGAGAGAGTTTCAGAAATTGAGATTATATTATTACGACATTCAGTTGCTCTATTAGGTTGGACACACGCTGGATCAATTACGATAAAAAACTCTACGAGTAGATTTGGCCATCTGAATCCTGAATCGATTATTGATAATTTAAACGGTTCCACAAATAATGAAAAAGAGGTTTCTCGGCCCTTAAATCGTGAGAACTCTTTCTCTCAAACCTTGGGTGAAAAGGATTCCCACTCCCAGATATACCAACCTCAAATAACAGAAACTCGTGATTCGCCGACTGACGCTAACATTGTTCAAGTGGATAAGCTCATTATGGATATTTCAAAGGCATTTGAAAGCGAAGATGATAATGCATTTTCCAATTTTAACGAACAAGATTCTTTATTACCTATAAATGACAAATTAACTCGTTTAGTGACCGTTGCCCATCATTTGATCGAAAAGTACCAAAACACAAAACAAATGCTCGCCGAACAAACCAGAAATGGAAAGCCGACAGAGGACTACACATATGAGCGTGACATCGCATCGGATTATATACCCGACGAATCTCATTATGAAACCGAAATTAATGCATTACGTATAATGGTCGAAGCAGCGCAAGAAGACTTGGATAAAATAGAGTTAGAGAATGTTGATTTGAGGTCATCGCATAGAGATATCAAATATCAGTTACAATCACAAATTAGTCAACTTCGTGATGACGCAAATGTCAACAAAGACAAACTTCTGGAATGGAAAGAACGCTGTGAATCATTAGAACAAGAAATAGAATCGATCACTGTGTCTTTAGAAGAGATGACCAGGCAGAACGTTAATTATGAAACTGAGCGTGTAGACCTTGATAAAGTAATTGTTTCCTTACAGAACGAATTAATAATATTAAAGTCACAAGTTTCTATTAACAAAATGGAAAACCGACTTGATGCAATTCTTGATGAGGACATTAGTTTACAAAACAATCCGGTCACCCGATTAGTTAATGAATTTAAGCGGATGACTGAAGAATTAACAGAACAGTACGTGAAACAGCTGGAGTATGAACAAGAAGAAAAGAGCAAGTTACAAAGAGTTGTGAGGGCTTTAGAAACAAATAGTTTCGTTCAAAGCCCCACAAGTCAGAGGGTCTCCAAGATATATGCGGATCATTCATTCGAAGCTGTGAATGGTAACTATATTGAAGATTAAATTTTCACAGTTTCTTTTTACGCAAATCACTATATAATAATATAAAATTTAAGCTAATACTACAGTTAAGATTAAACCATTAAATTAATTAATATTATTACTTTTAATATTAAATCTGAATAATTAGCTCTCTTGTCTGCAAAGAAACATCTTACCAGAAAACATCATTACGATGACTAATCATCCTCATTAAATCATTAAACACGAGCATGCGCTATGAGCGAGCCACACATTGAAGGCACTATGCTGGGTTTTTTTTTTGGAAATGTCAGTCTGAATTATGATGATCTGATATGCCTGGCATTCTATTGCGCGGTCGCCTGTGTATTATTGGCCCGCTTCAATCGAAAGTTTAACTCATTTCTTGATTATGGGAAAAATGAACCCAAAAACAATTGGCTACATATGAATGTACCGAAGCAGTGTTTCTTGCATTTTTATATCGTTTCTTTCATACAAAATTTCTTTACAATGATCGTACTTGCATTTTGTTTGAATAGATTCGATATTCATAGTATTCTAACTTACCTGAACTCTCATACCCGTCATTCTAGTCAGCAGTCCTCTCCGCGAATTCTTACTTTACTTCTACTCATTCAAAGTATTAGGAGATGTTACGAATGCATCTTTATTGAAAGAGGTGGCAGCCGAGCCAAAATGCAGATAAGCCATTATCTGGTGGGTATTTTTTTCTATCTTTCAATGGGGATTTCAGCATGGATAGGATCAATTAACTCTATTCTTGTCAATTCAAGTAAGTAAAAAAAAAGAAATTGCAATTGCTGTTTTATTTATATTAACCATCGGGGTTGCCTAGCTGATACAATTTATACAGAAATCTCATCCGTGAACATTATACAATTCATAATTCTGATCTTATTTTTCATCGCTTCATATTTACAATATTCTTATCATAAACATTTGGCATCATTACCGAAATATACATTACCGTCAAAACCGAAAAATAGTCCTTTTTTATTCAGGTTATGTGCATGCCCACATTATCTTATGGAAATAATTATCTACAGCGCGATATTTGTCTATAATTATTTCGATTCTTATCAGTTATCGTTCCCCTTATTGGCCGGTTTGATATGGGTAATTGTTAACTTAACCGTTGCGGCTGAACAGTCATTTTTGTGGTATACCCTCAAATTTCCCGCTGATACTAATGTTTCACCTAAGTACAAATTGATACCGTACATATTTTGAGGGAAGGTTTCGCATTCTCTCCAACGCATAATTTTAAAGGCTTTTTATTAATGTTGTTTCATCATGTGATATAAATAATGTTTTGTTTTAAATAGGTAGCCAAAGGGATTGTATAAAGGTGTCCTAATCCCACACCATAAAGCCGAATTTTAAACATATTCTAGATCGCATTATCGAATAAGAATTTAATCACTCTTTCATTGACTTTCAAACTAGCTAAATGCCTTCCCGTAGTGTTATATCATCTTTTCACGATATATCACTATCATCTGAACTATCACCAGTACCACAAATCCCTGAAATCCCTGACCAATACTACAAATCATCTACATCATCAAGCACTATAAGCAAAATTTCTGCTACCTTACGAGATGAGCCAAAGTTATTTGTTGGCAATACTTCTTCCCATCAGAGAGAAATGTCCGGCTGGGGCAGAACTTACACTGGTTTACCGTACCCGGGTCTTTTAGCCAGGTTTTCCCAAGTTCCTATAAATAAGCTTTCTGTTATTCTTTTGATCACTATTACCCAAGTTGTAATCTTTGCAATGTTTCTGCAAAACGGTGTCATAGAAGCTCAAAATCAAGCTGAAACCTCTTGTTTGACGCTCAACTCATTGGGTTCATCGGTATCTTACGGTTCACAACTTGTGGCTTTTTCGATTGGAGCACTCTTAAACAGCCAGCTAGATAAAATAACGAAGAATACGCTAGACGACATTCAATTAGGTATTTCAACAGTGTCAGATGAAACTGAGACAACCCTATATAACTTATCCGAATCTTATGCAACCCTATTACAGTTATCGATGATCGCTGCTAATTCATCTGCTCATAATGCCACGAACTATTTATCTGATTGGGTTAATAATGAACTCAACAGGACATCGGCACCTTTGGAAGAGGAGTTGGATGTAATTAAATCATCTATGAAAAGCCTCCAGTCAGTTTTGTCAGATTCATCAGTTTTATTTGAAAATATAACCAGTGGATCGGTTCAAAATATATCTTTGCAAAGTATCAGAGATATTCAAGTTCCACTTGAAGTTAATTCAGGATTCGATTCAATAGAAAATAATAACGATTGGGGGTTTCAGTCCATTTTTAATGACACAAATTCTTCTGTTAATAATATTTTGTCAAAGCTGAGTGATGAAATGGCCAATATTACTGGCCTTTACAATTCATCTGCCCTTGCAAGTTACTTCAATAGCTCAAATATCATGAAGGATAGGAATAGACCCTGTCTTCAAACGGAGAACATAGACCTACAGTTCAAAAAGATTGAAGTCTTATTAGAATCTAATAAAAAAGCATGTATTATAGCATTATTGGTAATCGGCATTCTGGCACTTTTTCCGATTTTTTGGTTCGAGTACTCAGTCAAATGGAAATGCCTTCAAAGATTTACACGTGATTATTACGAGAAAACCAATGGGGATTACGTTGATAGATTAAACTATCTTTTATATCCTTCAGTTTCTTGGTTTGGTAACAAATTGTGCGATCTATTTAGGAATGATGATACACGAACATCTGTAAGATGGACGACTCGATACCTACTCAGCGAAAGATTCATACTTCTTTTGTTAGTGTCGTTAGCGGGTTTCATATCGGTTATTTGCCAACAGAGTTTATTAGGACAACTAATCTATAATCAAAGCTCAATCACATTTGGAGGAAATACCAGTTTTAGTGAATCAAGCAATATGACGAGCTATGAAAGCCAGATGGAGCTATGGTCAAATAATACGAATAGCTTCATGAATGCTATAGCATCGAATATCACGGATATCTTAACATTGAGACTATCCTCTTCAATTTCATTGATCGATGAATCGCTAGATATTTATAGCGTCAATTTATTTGATCAGTTTCAAAAGAAACTACTAGAGGCCACACCTTTCGGTACCGATATCAAAAAGTCATCATCCATGGAAGCTGGTATTTTAGCTGAACTTGAAAATCTCACTAATGCGACAGTCTCGACGTTGAAAAAAAATCAATCTTATCTTTTGACCTTTCAGCCCTTCACTATTCTGTTTCCATCAGAAGAGAACAGTTTTTATAACGTGGACATATCGTTAGCCAAAAGTTTGAGTTCAGCATCAAGTGGACCATATGTAACAGATAATATATCAAAAACTATTACATCCACATTGAATGGTATTATCAATATCAGTAATCAAATCATAAGTCTTGAAATGAAAATTTATGCTGTGATACTGGCCATTTGGGGTTTTTATTTTTTAGTATGTGGCTTGAAAACAGCGATCGTTGTATTTTATATAAAACGATAAGATCCAGTGGTGATAGTCTATGTAGGTTGTGTTTTATTTTATTTACTTTCAGTCGTCCTAGAACCGATAGTTTAACCTTTGCGTTCTTTTACATACATTGAAGGAGCATAACCGCCATATAAAAATATACACACCATATATTTAGAAATAATAATGCTAAAAATCATACATCTGCAAAACGCAAATAATGGATTGGATCAAGGGGTTAAAATATTTACTGTAAGTTCCCCGTTATGAGTGTAAACAATGCATGTCTCTTAATGGAAAAAGGAGTGTTTCACCATAGCATGCAAAATTGAAAAAAATGAAAGCCTTTCGCCAATCGGGGTACATTACGCACTAAACGGCGGACCTGCATATATTGATTGCCTATGTATATATATGTGAGCGGGCCCTCAACTCTAAAAAGAAAGTATTGAGACCCTGAAACAAACATAAACGATTAAAATTTGAGGGTCTTTGTTAATATCTGGACTTAATAAAACCTCCCTAGTTTAACAGCCTTTCAAAACAACTCTTTTGAGGTTTCAACATCACATTTCACCATACATCACACACAAGCTACAGTACAAATCATGAATACTCTATGGTTTTCGCCTACACACTCGCCCATCGATGGCGAATTTTCTAATAGCACATATTTACACTCATCTGAAGATATGCCTGTTAAAAAGTTACTACCTTCGTTCATCGATAGTACTTTAGACAAGAGAGATAATATTCTAATCCAGGATTTTTCCTTCAGAACAACCTCAGATTTTCAAAGGGTAAATGTGAATATCATTGTGGATAAGGCATCTTCGAATTCAAAAGATTTTAAGCCCTCAAAACCCACCCGTCAAGCACCCGCTAACTCACTTTCGGATGGATTGAGAAGTAATCATGGTGAAACTACAAAAAGGACTAATATTGAGAGAAATAATAAAGAAAATAAGTTACCTAGCATTTCGCAATCATATTTGGAGATAATAAACAGAGAATCACTTGATGTGAAAGAGATTACAAAGAGTCTAAAGTCACCCAGTTTGTCAACAACTCCTCCTAACCCAAGCCGAGCATCGAAGGAATATAAAGTAGAAAACTCATTTTCTACTAATGAGTTGAAAAAGAATACAGTGATATCTTTGGATGTGACGCATCCTAAAAAAAAAAAATCTGGTCTTAAGAAAAGTGGGGGCTTCACTTCTGGTTTGAGTTGTTTAATCCAGCAAGGAATCACGGGACCTGCATTAAAGGAAGTAATACCCCCCCAGACTCCTCCAAGTTATAAGCCGAGAATTCTTGAACGTATTGACGATGTTGAGATTGAAAATAATTTCCTTAATTCTTTCGCCCCCGAAATTTCACCTACTTTATTAAGTAGCCGTACAAAATCGAGGTCGTCCCCGTCTAGATCAACGAATCATTCTCAACTTAGCCCGGTAAGAAGAAAGTCGCGCAAGTACACCAACAGTAATATATTTATCAGCCCTTTGGAAGAAATTCTTGAGGAAGAGGAATATGACCCCAATAATTTACAGAGGCGTCACATACTAGACGACGAAGATGGTGGCCACTATTATGACGTCGATCTACTGATGTCGTATCTAGAATTATCTGATAGTGATCAGAATTATGTGAAACCTTCTAATGAAAGCACAACGCATTGTAATCAACTGAATCTTGGTAGATCAGATTCTTCGATATCAATAATGTCTTCACGATCTTCGACTTGCTCAATAAACTCGATAATATCTTCCTCGTCATCAATGTCGCCGGTTTCTTCTGTTGGATCTCCCAACTCATTATCATCATTTCTTTATGGCAGTTATTTTCACAATAATGACCCAAAGTGGTGACAGGTATTCTATCATATCAACCTGAAAGAAGTATTACGATGGCTTTTATATGGCGCGCTATGAACCGGTTTTTTGATATTTTTTTAATATACGGTATGCTTGACGTTTTATTGATAAAGTAAATTCTAGCCCTACCCTCCCATGAATCATTTTAATTAATATTTCTCTATCTATTAATTCATTTATTTTCATCTTTTTCAAATAGGCTTCCATCATTAGCTCGTTCATTAAACACCAAAGGACCAGCCAAAGAAACCGAGATAAAACTGATTATATTTTCCATTATTCACTTCAAAATAGAACGTATAACACGTATCAAATTTCTATAACTAGATGAATATTCAGGAAAATCTCCAGTGAACATATCCTCTTTCCTGTTATATAAGTTAACTTAAAACCCCACAAAATAAAGTTATGAGCGAACAAGCGAGCCGCACTTGAATTTTTCAGGAGATAAATTTCAGTCAATTAACAAGCAGATAAGATGTTGAATATTCAGATGTAATACTATTGGTTGATTAAGCTATCCTTCAATGATATCTCCAAAATGATTTGAGGAAAAGAGAAAGTTTTGTTTTCTTATTTTTCAGATGAAGGAAAAGACACGAAACCATATTTGTTTTAAGGGCTGTCAATGGCTTAGCGATCATGTTTTATACTGTTATTGTTCAGCCAGAAAGCTTTCTCTTTGACAAAAGGAAATCTATGTATTTAATCGAAACCCTGGTGTTGATTAGCGTTTACAATATAGAGATCCAACGAGCCGAGGTAAAAATAGTATGTCCTTTGATAAAACTCTTATGAGCAATGCTCTTATTTTCAAAGGTTTGGGCTAAGCACGTGAGTTATGATAAGATATACAGTTTTGAATGTTGGTAATTGCTATTTATGGGATCTGTACCATGAACTGAATCAAGCCCGGAAACGGAAATTACAGATTCAGTTGATATGTTGAACCAATATACATGCATCTTCGCTATTGAGAGCAGATTATGACTTCACTCGACGCACTATCGGATAATTAAAGTATTTTTTTCATCGTGCAGTGCAAACTCAAAATATACTGCAGCTCAGACTTTGCTACCTTATCACAGTTTCCTTTTTCTGAAGAACAATAGATTTGACAGTGTGAAACATACATACAAATCTCTATACGAATGGAATTTCACGGAAAAAATAATTGGGTTTACAATAAAAAATCACACAAGCTGGATATCGCATCGGTTTGTGACAAGAGTTATTGATTGAAAAAAACATCAGTTTTTCGTGCTGTTACTTTTGATTGAAAGTAAGATCAGCAAAATAGCACAGCCCAAGTTACATTGCGAATGAATTCAAATGCATTAATGCATGACTATGTGACGGTAGACCCGGAAGCCAGTTTCACATCTCGACCCTACTTTCAGATCTGTCAAATCCGTATGCGGAAATTTAATATAAACAACGGTGGTTTATGGCACATAAATATCTTGGTTGCTCTTATCTGTTTCATGCTTTCGTTTCTGTTCATTTCACCGATTTCGCTGCTTTCCTTATGCATCACATCAGGGCTCTCAATACTAAACGCTATGTACGGCAGGTATGCAGGTATGCAGGGCATCGGTATTACGCGGGCCTGTTAAATCCGGTAACAATGGCTTCATTCCAACTGCTTTTAATAATAGCTTCGCACCTATACACTATTTGATTGACTGCCGTTTTTCGATATTATTTCAGGGTCCTAAAAGTTTATCTAATAACAAGACAAAATATTGTGTTTCCCGATACCAATATTGGCAATTAATACAAAATGAATCTCTCAAGGAATCACTTTTGAAAAGGATTCTGGCTCTTTTATTATAATTGCAGCTTTTCTTTTGATCCTGGCGGAGTCGCTATTAGTTATCAACACCGGCTTAAAAATCACTAGTGTCAGAATCAAATATCGTTCGACTTCACGGTGGGATTAGTCCCGTGTGGCAGATGTGAATTTTTCCCCAATGCAGCAAGGGATTGTCTCATAACTACATGAGGGGTGCATGTATGCATATGCGGCTCCAATAGTGAGGGAGCTCGGTATGGAGTTATGCCTTTGGACAATATAAATGTTTAATATGTATTTATTAACCAGGAATTCCGGTATTGAAGCTCGAATAGACATTAGATTCTGATAACAAATACAAATATGAAATTCAGTACTATTGTCACCTTCGGCCTCGCTTTTTTTCGTCGCCAACACCAACCTCGCTTCACTCTCCTCCAACAGCGATGTCACTGACGGAGTTGATCGAGTTGATCGACTTCTCGCTAAGGCTAAGAGTGATTCTAGTGCCTCAATTCAAGATATTATTGCTAAGGCTAAGGAGTCTGGTACTCAATTTTTTGAAGAAATTAGAGATTCTCGAACAAAGAAAGAACGAAGCTCCTTCTGAAACTGTTACTTCTTTCCTTGAAGATGCCCAAAAGATTCTTACCCAAATCTTTGGTAAGAACCTCCCTGGCTTCGGTGACCATAGTCACCAATGGCCTAACAACACCGCTAGTATTACTGTATCTGCCTTGAGTTCAACTGTCCTTATCTTGAGTTCAGTTGTTCCTATCACTCCTATTGTTATTGTCACCAGCTCCCAAAAGTCTTCTGCCGAGCTTATTCAGTCATCATCAGCTAAGCCATCATCTATCAATACCAGCGAATCGTTCTCCACTAAGGTCGTAAAGTCATCTTCCATCAAGGTTGTTGAGACTATCTCTACCAAGGCCGGTAAGACATTTTCTACCAAGGTCGCTTCATCTTCGTCTACCAAGGCTGGCCACGGTAACGATAATAACTGGAATAATAGTAAGGATTACAACAACCAAGGGAACAACAACAACAACGGAAACGGAAACGGAAACGGTAGAGGCGACAATAATGATAGACGTAATTAGGGCATTGATACTCTTTTATAGCGTTTTTCGTTTTGGTTCAATGAAAAAGATATGCTTTTCTGGTATTATTTGTAGATATACTCAGCGAAGAAATATTGATCATTTGCTTTTTTTTAAGAACTTTATAGTAACTCCAACATTTGACACTCTTTATTAATATAATTAGATTTCTTATAAATACAAATTCACATACATAATCCTACAACAATTGAATGGGAATAACGTATATTGAGCGGCGGCCCTGAACAGCGTGTACAGATGATAGTAATGTGGGCTTAAACCCTAAACCACAAATGCATTTTGGCACACTTATCCAATGGCGGCAGCTGGTATACGATTATCAGAAAAAATTATATATATACACTCAAATGTCGGAAGGAAATTTCTATGGCGTGTCCCGGCCCAGTAATAGCACGGACAATAACCGTTTCAACAGGGAAGATGCTTTACAGCGAGCGCGTGATAGACAACGTGACAATAAAAATGATGGAAATGGAAATGATAACACGGATAATCGAAATCAAAGTCATGGTAATATAAAGCATTATGTTGCACCGCCCGATGCTTTCTCAAATGCCAAAGAGGTTAGAGCAAGATCGTCAAGGCAGAATTTTGAAGATGGCTTGAATAAAGTGATGCTTGTGCCACAGGGTACGAGTACGGGCAAACGAGGCAGAGGCATTGGGTTTTACTGTGAAACCTGCGACTTGACTTATAAGGATAGCTTACAGTTAATTGATCATTACAATAGTAAACAGCATATTTATGCTTCGGGGAAGACGCTAGAGCGACGAAAGGAAATTACCGTAGATGATATTCGACGAAGGATAGCGTATTTGCATAAAACATTACAACTTGACGGCGGGGAAAATAAAAAACAATTCGATATCGCTAGCAGGATAGAACGGTTTAAGGAGAATGAAGAAAAAAAGAAACAAATAAATAAAAAGAATAAACTGAAAATGATTGAAAAGAGACGTCTGAAGAAGACTGAAGAAAAACAAGCTCAGGAAAAGGTGTTAAACGATGATCCAATGATGTCTATGATGGGATTTTCGGGATTTGGGACAACCAAAAAATAGTTAGTTATATGTTTATAATCTATATTAATATTAAACGGCTCAATATTTACGGTTTATTTTTTTTCTTTCTTTTTTTGAATGCTTTTTTATTTTATTTTATAACTCTATCAGTGTTAGTTGGTTTTATTGAGATTTTCATCGAGGATTAATGCGACTATCCGCGGAAGACAAGATATCATATTTACTTTTTTTGAATACCTAATCTTTGTTCTAATTCCTTACTGACTCTTTCGTAAACTTCTTGAGGAGGTTGATCACATTGAATCTTGATAACCTTACCAGCGGTGCTGAAGTAATCGATAACAGGCATAGAAGTCTTGACGAAAACATTGAAACGTTTCTTGATAGATTCAATATTATCATCGGTTCTACCACTAGTTTCACCACGCTTCAATAAACGTTCAAGCATGACTTGTTCGGGGCATTCAAAGAATAGCGTGACTTTACTAACGGCAACATCTTCTTCGAACTTAATGGCTTGGTCCATAGCTCTAGGGAAACCATCAATAAGGAAATTTTGATTACCTCTAGCGGTTTCTTCCTTCATAGCATTTTCCAAAAGAGCGATAGTGACCTCTTGGGGAACAATAGTACCTTCTCTAATACAAGTAGCGATTAATTCACCGAATTGGGAACCCTGGCGTTGCTGTTCAGCACGTAATAAATCACCAGCTGAAAGGTGCATAAACCCGTAGTCGCGAACAAGGTTAGCACATTGAGTACCCTTGCCAGAGCCGGGACCACCAAGAATGAAAATTACTGATACTTCATTAGTCTTGAAGGTTGTAACTTTGAAACGAAGTTTGGCGTCTTGTTTAAATTTTTGATACTCTTCCTCTGTGAGTTCTTGAGCACCCTTCTTGGGAAGGAAGTTTTTAGCGGCCCAAACAAAGACACCAGTGGCAATAGCGGCGGTAAGTAAAACGTAACGAATCTTAGGAGGATCATCGGTACGCTTAACGGCATATCCACGAACTGGAGAAAATCTTGTAGGATTAGATTTAACGAGATTTGAACGTAAAGCCGATGGAGTCAAACCACTACGTCTTGTAGCTAAAGTTCTAAAGGACGAAAACATTATGAAAATAGCAAAAAAAATCCTAAAGAATGTGAAGAAAAAGCTAAGCCGCTATATGGATCTTAAAATAGCCAATAATTTCAAGATGTCAGATCCATGTCGACATGTATAGAACGGCCCGTTTCACGATGGTACATCGCAGTGCTGAGATGTTCTGAGGACTTGGGTTTACTATGAGCCGCTGGTAAGCTGGGACATTTGGAAAACCTGAACATGAAAAGTTCCGATTGGAATTGAAACCTCGATAGTAGCTAATTTGAAAGGATTCGCTGAACCGCATTTTGTTTGGCCATTAGACGATAAAAAATACACACAATGTCGCTCGTTAATCTTGCTCATCTCTGTTCGCATATCCAAAACTGTTCCCGGAACAGAGTGCCCATGGCGGCCGTTCCTATGACCCGTCTTCATTTACAAGTTTGCGCTGGTCTTTACAAGGAAGGTTTCCTTTCATCAATACAGCGTGGTGATGCCGGTAAACCCGATGAGATATATACTCCCGCTACACCTCAAAACATTGCTACTAGAAAGTTATGGCTTGGTTTGAAATACGATGGTTTCAACCCCGTTTTAAGTAAACTTCGTTTGATCAGTAAGCCTAGTCATAAATTTATTCTTGATGAATATCAGCTTCGTGATTTAGCCGTTGGTAAAGAAGTAAGAAAAATTTCTCCCTTATCCCCCGGTGAAGCCATTTTCGTCAAGATTGATAACGGTGATGTTGTTGAAATTAGAGAAGCTGTCGCTAAACGTTTAGGTGGTCAATTATTATGTCGTGCCAATTAAGAGGAGTAAATGAGATAAAAAGATAATAAACTTTTCTATTTTCCATCTTCCCCCCCTCTCTCTTCTCTTTTAATGATTTTATTTCAGGTTGTTTCTTCTTTTCCCTTTCTCTGGTTGTAAATATGTGTCGTCTGTCACTCAGGGACGTCGTTCTTATCGTTATTTTCTTCTTATTTTAATGTGACGTTATTTTATAAGGAAACTTTATTTTTTATTGTATATAAATATTGTCTCGATATAAAAATAAATAAATATATATTTAGCATTTTTTTAAAAAAAACCAAAAAACTCATAGAGCGTATTCAGGGCCAATACCCAAACTTCTCCAACCTCTCATATCAATTTGATAACCTGACCATTCACTCATCAAATTTTTCAAATTCGCGGTGCTATTCACTGAATCGTCAATAGAGGTGAAATTATATTTAGGTTTAATAGGTGATGATGTAGTTGCAACGAGTGATGGTGATAAAGAAATTTCACTATCATTAGTATCATCATATTGGTTAGAAGGTTTATCAATCATTGAACGATTTAAATCATCGTTTAATTTAGAAAGATTATACTCCAATGTGACGACTTTATTAGAAAGATCAGCGGTTGTTGATTTTAGTGATGATAATTCTTGATCCCTTGCTTCAATTTCTCTAGCATGGTTAGCAATGAGCGTTTCCTTTTCTGTAATAAGATGTTCAATACCGATTTGTTGCTGAATTAATTTTGATTTCAAAATTTCAATTTCAGATTCTTGGTTTGAAATGGAAGAGGCATCACCTTCGGGATCAACACCGGTCTCGGCAGGATCAGATATTATGCTTTCTTCATTAATGGCGATAATTGGTTCAGTTGATTCGTAAGAGACAGGGGTTTCGTTACTCGTCTCAATAATTTTCTTCTCCGTTTCCGCTAATTCAGTGATTGTAAAATCATCCGCTGTCTGTTTTTCAGCATCTTCGGTTGATTCGATTGATGTTTCATCCTCGGTTAATTTAGTTTCCTCTACAGGTTCAATGGTTTCATTTTCTTCAATTGTTGGTTCGATATTTACAACCTCTTCAATAATCTCAGCGGGAATAGCATTATTCGTTTCTTGTGTCGGTTCTGACTCATCAATCTTTAATTCTTCAACTATATCATTTTCGTCAACAATTTCAGACTCATTGAGTTCAGGTTCGGGTTCATTTTCTTCAATTGTTGGTTTAATATTTTCAGCTTTCTCAATAATCTTAGCGGGAACGTCGTCACTCACGTCGTCATTCTTTTCTTGTGTCGGTTCCGACTCATCGGTCATCAAATCAGTAAGTAATTCTTCAACCAAATCATTTTCACAAACGACAATTTCGGACTCATTGAGTTCAGGTTCAGGTTCGTTTTCGTTTTCATTTTCGTTTTCATTATCCTCCTCTGAGGTCTTTGTCTTCTTCTTCTTTTTATTCTTCTTTTTCTTTTTCAATTCTTCAAACTATATAAAACTGTTAGAATGATAGTCTGAATACATGCTAAAAAATCGTTCCTCCCCCACATACCCTTTTCTTAGCGGCAGCTAATCTTTCATCTTCGGTTCCAATTGTTGTATTTTTATTGACACTAACCTTAATGCTAGGATCTTGAATCTTTTCAGTATCGCTCATATTTGATACTTTAGCGTGTGGATGGATGTCCACGTACAATCGTGCGCCCACATAATATGCCCCCC